>JAJGRX010001072.1:0-140589 GCA_025461125.1 Carex kokanica | reverse complement strand
TGAACCGGATTTGCTCCATTTAAAATCAGACAATTAAAATTCATTAACTCAAAAGATTCCCTTTTGAGATAATGCAAAGGATACGCATCCGGGTTTTAGGTGCGTAGTGTTTTTGTACATTCTAGAGGTATTAACCCTCTGTGGTAATAAGATGCTGCATTTTTTTTTCTATTGTTTTTGTCAATTAGCCCTCTTGAATTCGGATCCTCTATATTAATTCAAATGTTTAAATGTTGAGTTTGGATCCGGACTCTTTGAAAAGAGAAAATACTGTTCAACAAGAAAGTATTAAATGGACAGCTTGATTGAGTAGAACTAGGGTGTTCCTAAGCTCACCAAGCCCTTCGTGAGCTCGACTCTAAAACCTATTGAATTGACTTCAAATGATATTTTCAAACCGTTAGATGTTCAATCTATATTAAACTGTGCTTGGAGACCAAATTTTATATTTTTTGGAATTTTTTTATTATTTATTAAGATGGTTTGAAAATCGCTGTTTTTATTAAAATTCTGCACCATTGGAAAACAACGATTTTCAAACTATCTTAATAAATAGTAACAAATTCCAAAAAATGTAAAATTTGGTCTTCAAGCACATTTTAATATAGATTGAACATTTAACGGTTTGAAAATGTCGTTTGAAGTCAATTCGATAGATTTTAGAGTCGAGCTCACGGAAAAACTTGGTGAGCTTAGGAACACCCTAGTTCTACTCCAGCTTGATTTAATCCAGCTGTTGGTCCAACGATTTTAATAAAGACGGAAGATCTGTCCGCCCAATAGTGACGCAAATGCATGGCCCACCACTTGAATTGAATTTTGTATTGTTATAATTATTCTGTGACGGATTCACTCATATACACCATGCTGTTTGTTTCCTCACCCATATTTTTCTCTCTACAGTGCCCGCTACACACAGGGAAGACTATTCATAGACACATATTGGTCCACAACAACAGATTAATCATAGCTACTAGAGAGCATTAAAGAAAAAGAATAAAGAGGGTCCGATACCCGAGGGAATATATATACTAGAGAGCATTAATTGTACTTTTTATTACATGTTAGATAATAGAGAAAAACTTTGTCTGCTACATGAGGCATTTACTTTGTTCTGATATGGTTGTTTCCTTAAAAGAATGATATTCTTATTTCACGTAGAACATGCTACATGTCCTATGCTGAGTTGTACTCTTTTTACTTTGTTCTGATATGGTTGTTTCCTTAAAAGAATGATATTCTTATTTCATGTAGAACATGCTACATGTCCTATGCTGAGTTGTACTCTTTTTTACTTTGTTGCTTTGCTTGAAAATTGAAGACACCCAAATTCCTTATTCTAGCTGCCGTGGTTTACATCTATAAAACGAAATAGATCTTAAACACATGTTCCTATGCTGTGTGCCTTCTGTCTAAATTCTATCTTCAACTAGTGATCATAAGGTAAATTGATTCTATAACACATCTTTCTTCTTTTGTTATTAATTGACATTCAAACTCCACTATAAAATTGTTTCCTCAGCTAATTCATTTATTTTGTACTAGAGATTAAGACCATACAAGTCATTGTAAAATATGGCCATGGAGATGTCATCCTCCCAACATAAATTGGTCCATGAACAACGCCCAGTCATGTCTGCTGATCTTTTCGTAGCAGCAATGAGAGGCAATGCCCATGTTTTAATACAACGTCTTGGGCTGCTGGAAGAACAAAAAGAAGTCAAGGTAATATTGAGATAACAATTGTTGGATGGTCCGGTTGTAAATATTCAGTGTCCGTAATTTATATGAGACAACACTACAAACTAACATATATATTTAATTTGTTTCCATTTAATTTATATCTTGTTATGATTAATTATCAACATTATTGTTCGAATCAACATCAACATCATCCATCAGTGTCATCGATTCTTACAATTATTATATTTTTCATTATAATTGTTATTAATAATAGTATTAGTATAATTTTTTTATGGTCATAGTATTAGCATAATTAGTAGTGCAATTAATTTGTTATCATATTGATCATCATAATTACTATTATCATCAACACAACCACCACTGCTACTACTAGTACTTATTATTATTGTTGTTGTTGTTGTTGTTAAATATATAACACAAATTCAAATAATTAAGTTATTTCGAGTTTCGTTCTAGGTTGGGATGGGTGGATATTCGTTCAAAATAGTCACTTGCTCCTTGTTCATTATACCAACCAAAAATTGAATTAGTAGTTCAAATAACTTGATTAATGCTAACCTCACTAATCCTGCTCATGACCCTAATATACTCTTTTAAGTACCTTCATTTTAGCCAAAAGGAACATTTGCAGTTATTGCTAGATGTACATTCCATTCTTTCAGGCTGCGTTTCTCTTTCATTTTCTTCTTAATTTATTTTTCTCATGATCACAATAAATAAATTTATAACTTGTAGACGTAAATTAAACCTACTTTCTAAAAAAAAAAATTAGCTAATTGTTGGGCTACGCATTACCTATTTTGGTTTAATTTAGTAATTTAGGATGTGTTCTTAGCAAGATAGAATGAGGGACAAGAAAGGGCTCTGGTCGAAAGTTTTGGAATCTCTCTCTCTCTGTTTTTTTTTTTTAAATCATCATAGAGGCTGCGAAGTCGTGAGGGTAATCAAACTCTCGATCTTTGGGGAAACAAAAGTCCTAGGAGTTTTTTCATAGCAAATTGTGTTACCTCCCCTTTCTCCTCTCTGTCTCTCTGTCTCTCTCTCTCTCTCTCTCACTCCTTGATTAATTGCATGTCTTGTTACATAATTAAAAAAAATTGTGTACTAGATTCTGTATGGACCATTTTCAATATCAATATTACAATATCACATCTCTAATCAATCTAAACATTTTCAAATCTAGCACAATAGTTATAGAAATCAAGAATCAACTATTTTGTAATAATACAACACAAATACAATTCAAATGACTATTTCGACAAAAAAATATTAATTTCTACACTAATGACTCCTAATAATACATATACATGTCAAAAAATCATTCTTTTAAGTTTATTTTGTACAAATTAATGATTCCAGTGATGGAAATTTTCATTTCAATAATATTCAGATTTTTTCATCTTGCACAGAACCATTCAAATTTCATTACACAATCATATATACGTTATTACAAAATATAGCTTCTAAATACTGATTGTTGCCACTTTTTTATATATCTAACATATGTAGTTATGTACTAATTAGATGTAATTAAAAAGCTACAGTTATTAGTCTTTTACACTTTTTCTCTTGAAACATACGACCAATTAAACTAGTGAAAGATGTGGAGTAAACTGCAATCGCACTTCTTTTATGGTCCAATTTTGCTCTGATATTAACTATTATGATCCATAATGGCTATGTCATACTAACAAACCAACCTTCTCATAGTATTTTGGTTCTTTACGACTATTACTAGTACTTTAATGGACAAGAGCTTTTGGAAATGGCAAAAGATAAAAAAATAGATTGGTGGTGGTTTAAGATAGGGTTAAATTATTTTAATAATTCTAAGATGAGTTGATGTCATGGAGATCATAATAGCTTTGAAAGTATCGTTATTTAATTGGAATGTTCCTCAATTGCCTACCTCCTCTATCTTAGCATTTCAAATATATTTAATTTTGATGTTTATTGAAATTTTAATTACATTGTCTAATCAGGTGACAGCAGAAGCCTCTCATTCTGCTCCCCAACAAATAAAGACAAAAAGCCTGACAGTCCAATCCGAGCTCCAAAGTGCAACACATTTTGGAGACACTGTTCTTCACCTACTTGTTACTCAGAGGCACAACGAGCTCACTGTGATGGTTTTTCAAAGAGATAGGTCCCTGTTGAAAGCGCAGAACAAGCTGTTAGAGACACCTCTACACTGTGCTGCCAAGGTCGGCAACATAGAGATCATTGAGAACCTCATTCGAATTGATCCTGCTGTCGTCAAGGATGCGCTACAAGAAACCAATAAAAGGGGAGACACAGCCTTGCATGTTGCTGTCAGATACGACTTTGAAGATATCAGCATCAAGCTGATGGAGGTGGATCCAAAAGTGGCATATAGGGTTAACAACGAATTGTTACCACCATTGTACATAGCTATAGAAGAAGAACGTGATTCCATAGCAAAGAAAATGTTACAAGTTGACTCTATTCTTGCGTGCACCCAATTCACAGATGGACTGTTTCCAGTTCATTTAGCTGCACGCAAGGGTAACTCGATGATCGTACAACATTTCATAGAAATGTACCCTGATTATGCAGAGTTGGTAGATCCTCGTGGAAGAAATCTTTTTCACATTGCTGCCGAAGAGAACAACCATTTAATTTTTTTGTGTAGGACAAGTAGTGAGGAAGATATGGGAGTAAGAATGAATGATGCAACGGATTATGAAGGAAATACACCATTGCACATTGCAGCAATGAAGGGGCACATGTCTACTATGAGATTTATTTGGAAAAACAGGATGCATCACGTTGCAGAGACAGTCCAAAACAAACGAGGCTTAACACCATACGAAGTTTCGAAGAAACAATTACAAGAAAGTATTAATGAGGTATGCCCAAATTAACATGGAAAAATTATTTCTTGTTATTTTACTGAACTCTTGTGTTACTACTAATTACTGAACTACTAAGCATGCAAAACATACACTAGCTAATTAGGTGATACATAATAGCTTCAATGTTAATAACGATGGTGAATTTTACTCTAGTATAGGTAAAGTCTACATATACTTTTGATCTGAGGCATAAAGAGCAATTAATAATTTTGAATACATTTATCTGAGATTTGTACTTCCAAAATACTACAGCCCAAATATGAATTTTACTCTAGTACACCATTTTTTTCTTAGGCCAATACAAAAAAATATATATATATTCAATTTCTGGCTTTATCTGAGAATTGGGAGTTAGACATGTGTGAATTAGAATTGTTAATTTAATGCCCACAACCATAAATTTTACAATAAATTACACTTGTGCTATTAATTTAATTGTTCTGGATCTTATAATGTTTTTCATTATTTAAGAGTATCACCCAATATAACAAAACTTTTAGTTACTAACTGTTATTTTTTAAATTTTGTAAGAATGGAAGATAATAAATTAATTAAAATATGACATCCCTCTAACAATTAATTATTCATTATAACTGTTGGTAATAGTAATTGAGTGCTCTGTTGGTTGATACTATTATAACAGGATTCTAGGACGATGTTTGCACGAATTTCCGCCCACGAGATGACCTATGGTAAGCAATTTTCTAAAGAGTGGTTTACCAATGTAATGAAACCATCATCCTTTGGAAATAAATGGGAGAGAACTCAAGTAATCGGACTGGGCGCCGTACTGATCACAACTGTGACATTTGCTGCTGCTTTTACAATCCCCGGAGGGTATAACCAAGACAACGGTACACCCGTTCTAGGGAGGAGATATACGTTCTGGGCATTTATTCTGTGTAACGCTTGGGCATTTATACAAGGATTCTTAAGCTTATTTGCGCTTCTTATTAATGCTCTGCCAGATGTGACTTTCGACACCTTCGAATTTGCAACAATTATTTTTCTGAGTGCAGCGTGTAGTATGGTTGTGGCATTTGGATTGGGGTTGTATGTGATGCTTGCTCCAGTGTGTTTGCCAATCGCCATCATC
This sequence comes from Carex kokanica, assembly GCA_025461125.1. NCBI lineage: Eukaryota > Viridiplantae > Streptophyta > Magnoliopsida > Poales > Cyperaceae > Carex > Carex kokanica. Next base: position 134,913 of record JAJGRX010001072.1, on the reverse strand, counting down.
CTCCTTGTTATCTGTCTGTTTATAGGGTCTCCTTTCCTGTTTTGTGGACGTTATTTAATCGTTAGTACTAATTTTTTTTTTGATGCGAACCCAATAGTGGCAATTTATGCCTTCTCTATCCTGTTCGTTTTCTTCCTAGCCTTCCTAAGTCAATAATTCCAATGTCATTCTCTATTGAAGTCTGCCTTGTTTGCTTCATGAAGCATTTTTTTTCTTCTTTATGTTATTTTTTTGTGACATAAAAAGAACATTTTTGTTATGTACTTGGTTTGTTGGACTTTGTTATAATGGATGTTTCTTTTTTTACTGAATTTTTACCTGAACGGGCAGAAACTTTTGTAACATTAAATTGGAATTTTTTTTTTTTAAAGTAAGCCATTGCAAAATTAAAAATTCTGGTTAGTTATCAGTTATCACCAATATGTATATTGTAAGTTTTCTATATGTAATATTTTAAATCGCAAATTTGAAACTATTATTTGAGTTAATTGGAACAATAATGATCTATACTATGTATGGTTAGGATTTAGTCCCTATAGAAAACATATCTGTATATTCTTCCTATTTATCGATAACTGAAATAAAATTCTAAACATGCAATTTATTTACACTGACTCAAAACAATAACAATAAACATGATGGTACTATAAAAGTAATATTAAAAAATATAGTGTAGGAAGATTTTTTATTTTTATTTGACCAATTAAGAACAATGCTTCTAGTTTCAATGTTTATCAGGTTGGAAGTTTACAAACTTCTTTAGAAATATTTCGTATTATGATTAGATCCCTCGACAATAATTCTTGAGATTGCTGCAACAACCAGTTTAATATATGTTTGATCTTTTATTTTCCCAACACACTAGTACAAGAAACCCCTTCACTGACCCTCAACCACCGACGATTTTAATATGTAACAGTCAGATTTGCAGCAACTTTATTTATATTTGCAGCAAGTAGTATGGTTGTGGCATTTGGACTGGGGTTGTATGTGACGCTTGCTCTAATTTGCGCTCTTATCACCATCCTCATTCTTGTTATCACTCATCTTTTAGAGTCTCCTGTCGGGCTTGCTACACCATTCTTTGGACAAAAAATTATGAGATCTATTTGTAGCATACGTAGTGATGTAAAATTAGGCTTTATTGCATGTGTATTATATGCCATGCCTCTCCTGCTAGAATTTTTTTATAAACCATATATAAAAAAATATTTTCATGAAACCAACATCATTATTTATCTATTTTTTTTACAAAAATCATAAGAACTGAAATGTCATTTTAGTCCGTTATTTTTTTTATTCCAGACCGAAATGACATTTCGGTCCGGTCCCTTTTTGGATTTTCTGTGGCGCCTTATATGAAAACTTGTGAAACCAATATCACATAAATTCCAAAAAGGGGACCGGACTGAAATGCCATTTCGGTCCGGAATAAAAAAAATATAACGGACCGAAATGGCATTTCAAAATGGCATTTCGGTTGTTATGGTTTTTGTAAAAAAAAAAAAAAGTAATCATGTTGGTTTTGTAAAATAAAAAATAAAAAATTTAATATGGTTTATAAAAAAAATTCTCTCCTGCTCAGCTTCTGTCTGGCCTTATTGTAGCTTATTTTCCACTGCCATTCTCTATCCATGTCTGGCTCATGAAGCATTTTTTTTTCCTTATGTTCTGTTATTTATGACATATTACGGAATTAATGTTTATTTTTTTACTGAATTAAGTTTTCCCTGCACGGACCGGATTTTTACAGAAGGTTTTGTTAATTTACATTGAAAAAATTAATTTACTTTTTTGAAGTGAGACATTCGAAAATTAAAGTGTTGTTAGATATCAGCTCTATATCACCAATATGTATGGGCTCCATTCTCGTGCTAGAGCCCAACACTAATGGGCCTAGACTGCTGTAGATAATTTTGGGCTTTTCAAGTTAAAGGTGTCTACGTGGTCCATGTTACTCGGCTGGTCATCATGAGAACTAAAACATGTAAAGCATATGTGCAAGCAATTAAACATCATTGGCTTTTCAATGTCATATTCGATTTAAACATTTTCGAGTAATAGACTGTATCCTGATATTCTACATACATAATGAAACAATACGTGTACATCTCGAACATGTCAAATTGGATCCAAAATATATATAAAATGACTCGAAATCGGATCGAAACAGCAGGACGTCGTGCTAATTCACTACATTTATTTCTCTAATTTAAAAAAAAATAATGTGAATAACTTAATTTTATGTCCCATTTGCTACAATGGTAATTCTGATCTTTAATTACTGTATATAATAACAATGCTCTTTTTATTTTTTTTGTTTTTTTTGTACCAAACATAATGTAAAGTACTGAACAATAAACTCTCTCTATATATAGTTTTGACAATAATTTTCTACATTTTTTAATTTATCACAAACTAGGTGAGTTATCATCGTAATCTTCCGTATGTGTAGGGTAACTCAATGAGTTAAAATGAGTTAAAATGATCTAAAACCATCCAGAACAACATCAGACACAGAAAATCAAGCAACAAGCAATCCAGCGTGTCCGGATCCTCTAGAATAACTCAATTTTTTTTTTCATAAAAAAAACTAAAATTTTGAATTTAAATTACGGATCCATTTTGAAAATTTACAGAACTCTTTAAATATTAGTTCAACCATAAACAGATGATCATCTATATTCAAAATCAAATTGTGAATTAGTTCAGGGTATGTGAATCTCCGCTCTAGGATGGAATGGGTATCGATTCTCTAAAATAACTCAAAATATGAGTTTTCATAAAAAAAAAAACTCAAAATATGAGTTTGAAATTAGATTGTCTAATCAAAATTCGAGCTATGAATTCAGATTGTGTAATCAAAATTCGAGTTAATTTTGTCCAAATTGTAATTTGTAGGTCCATTTAATATTTGTGTCAAAATTATGAGACGGTCCGAATTCAAAGTCAAAGTATCAAATTTTGAAATCCGAATTCCAATCTCTTGCCCTCATCTCTGAAGAACGGTGGAACAGAGTCACTATCCGTGTTTTAAATGCAGTCACATAGCGTTTGCAATATGTTATTGTACGAAAAATGTTCATGCAGTCCATTCAAATATTTATTAATTTATTTATAGTTAAAAAAATACATACCCAAAGCCGGATCAAACAATTTTATCAACAGAAATCTGTTTCCAAAACCTAATTTCAAGTTAGTTTTTCGTTAGTCTCCAACTTCTTTTATAGGTACCCAATAGATTCCTTCTATTTTCTTTGTATATGTCGTCGTGTGGGACTAAAGAAACTCTCTTGTACCGGACTCTCTGCCTACATTGATGTCAATTCAGCGAAGTTCTTTCTTTTATTATTAAATGTTACATCATTATGCACTGACGTCGGTCAAATGCAGAAGATAATGGGACGGATATTCTGGACCGAACATTTTCAACTGACGTCGCTCTAATATTTTGAGCCGAAATGAAACCTTGATTTATTAAAGATTTTGCACTGACGTCGCCGAAATGTAACCTTGATTTAAGGCCTTTTGTACTCCAAACTAAGAATGAGAAAGAAAAAAAATAGAAGGAAGATCTAAAAAATTATAAGTTATTATCCTCCATTTATTTTATCATTTTTTTAATCTCATATATAAATACGAATTAAAATTTGTGTATGTCGCCTCAAACTGCATATGTGATATATATAGTAATCTTCCGCATACATGAACAAAACTATATTTTAAACATTGGCCACCACCGACTTCTCTAAGCCGGATGATGTCCACAGTCCGCAAACCTTTGTGCTAGATGCATCTACGCTCAATCCAGATTGTTGCTTCAACTTTCATGTTCTTTGTGGGAGATCATGTTGCTTCATCATCTACAATCGGATTGAGTAATTAACACAGTAATATAATTCGTGTTTAATTCGTGTATAATTCTATTTTTTTTACGTTTTCGAACTGAACACCAAATAAAACGCAAAAAAAACGTATTATACGTTTTATTCGCTAACAAAACGTGAATCACGAATTATTTGCGAATGAAACATGAATCACGAATTATTCGCAAATAAAATGCGAAAAAAAGGGAATTTCTTTTTGGGGGTTTTTTTTTCTTCTTTCTTGTGGTCCCGAATCACGAATTTTTGACTCCGCCGAACCGAACCCGAACTATTCATTTGTCGCAATGGTAATTGATTCTTACTTTGAGTAAGGCACACAGAATTTTATATTGCGAGCAACCAAAAAAATCCTAAAAATATTCAGAACTCATAGCAAACTTTCCTCTTCTTTTTAAACTTTAATGCAGTATGCTTTGTTGCCTCTTAGTTCCTGCACTAAATTTATTAATAAACTGACTACCTCCGTATTGGGCTTCATAGAGGAATTAACAGTTTACCACAATGAATTACTGCATCGTACTCGATCCCACCGAGAATTTTTTTTTTTTATATTCTAACCGAGAAATACTAGTATAAATGTGTAACAAACTATTTCAAAAATAAAAATAATATTGACAACAAACTTATTTAATAATATTGATAATTAAAATAACACTTGTTAATTATTATTTTTTTTAAATATAACCTTTTTGTGTCACTTATTAATCGAAATAATGAGTACGTCCACAATGTCTTTGATAAGTCATTTTTTAGTCAAATTTTTTGTTATTTGAGAACTAATAATATTGCACAAATTTTAACATATTTATTTTTAGCCGATTAAAATAATTGTTTAATTTTTACTTTAGCATTACGAAGATGTGGTAAATACTAGACGCATAATAAGGTTATTGCGAAAAATCATAGATCCAATTCCAAAAAAAACAAACAAAGGTACTATCAAGAGAATTATGGTCGACCAAAATATTTAAAATTAGTAACAAAATAAACATTGTTGATTTTTCTCATATTTGTCCAATTTTCTGGCTTAAAACATCTCCACACCAGAAATCAGATAATTAACAAAATTGAAAATTTCATCTCTTCATGAAAAATAGATGTCACCAAGAAACTGCTCCACTATTTCAGCCCCACTAAAGAAAATTGAAGTGAAAATGAGAACAATATTGTCACAGATTTTACTTTCCATTCTTATGATTAAGTAAAACACCAATAAAATGAAGAGGGAAATTAAAATATATCGGACATAAAATTTCATATTTGGGATGTGCTGGAATGGAATAGAAGAGGCCCAGTTGAAGGGTGCTGAAATGGAAATGAATTTGTGCACTAGCTGCTAGCTGGAAGGTTAATTGAAAAAATAAAGCATCCCAAAATTATAAGGTTAAATATAATATTAGTTTTAATAATTATTCAATGGATACGTAATAGCTATTATCCATACCCTTATTTATTTAGCTTAAAATTTTTTTTTTATCCATATTCATACTCAATAAGCTAACGAAAGAAAAGCAAATCTTATTCATACCTATCTTGTAGAAGAGTATTCCAATGCCTCATCTCCTCATACTTCATCCATACCTCATGTTATATATCTCCATTTTCAAAGTCTAAACTATCGATCCGACCCGTTCAACATGATATTCATACTAAAATATGCTTGGGGATGAAATTTTATAATTTTTGCAATTTTTTTACTATTTTTTAAGATAGGTACAAAATCACTGTTTTTTGAATGGTCCAAATACAGTGATTTTGTACCTATCTTAAAAAATAGTAAAAAAATTGCAAAAATTATAAAATTTCATCCCCAAGCATATTTTAGTATAAATATCATGTTGAACGGTCGGATCGATAGTTTAGACTTTGAAAATAGAGATATATAACATGAGGTATGGATGAGGCATTGGAACCTCCTCCTTGTAGAATACAATATAAGTCAGATAAACGATCAAAAGAGTACTATTGACACCCCTACCTAGGCGGCACTGAAAGGTTGATCAGCGGTTTGGATTTATTGCCCTTACTCATTTGACTAAAGCTGCTCTCTTTTTCCAGGCTTGACCGGATTCATTGGTCGTTGCTCCGGCTTTGATCTTTTTTCGTATACCCTCTGGAAAAGTTACAATTTTAAAACCAACAAAAACTACCATAGCAAGCAAATTTATACTGGCTGGTGGGCAAGCAATTTCCATAAGCACCTTATCATCACAAAAGAGATTTCTTTTGTTTTTGTTTTTGTTTGCTATGCAAAGATGTAATTTTATTTACTAGGCTTCAATCTGACTTCTTAATTATATTATCATGTGATATTGTCGAACTTATATATTTTAATTACTCACCCGGATTCATATTGAATCTTCTGATGTGGAATTTACTAATAAATCGAGAAACGCCATTATAGCTCAAACCCACTTGTAAATAAAATAAAGTTTATACTTTTATTTAGACAATGTGGACCCTCGAGCAGACTTTCGAAAGTTTATACTTTTATCTTCTTTTTTTAATTAAAACTTTAATTAAGCTAGATATAAAGTTATAAAGTACAAGAGTGGGGAGAATGTAAACAAGTGTTAATTTTCTAGTAAAATGTTTCTTCATAGGTTTATATCTCCTACAATTAACCCTAACAAATCCCCTACCTATTTAGGTAGGATTATATATTCTCCTATTGTAATTTTTTTTTCTTTTATACAGCCTATGTTGAACTTTAGTTATAGTACAAACGGAGTGGGAAACAAGTGTTAATTTTATATCCCATATATATATACACGTAACAAATCTCTCATCAATCTTGGTATAGAAGATGGAATTCTTATTGTTTCCCATAAATTAATAACTTGAATGTTATTTTAATTTTATCCGTTGTGGCGACTTACCCACTCTTATGAATTAAAAACCGATGTTTTATCCTTTCTATTTTATAATTTTTATACGTACTTGTACATATTAGTTCTCGTTGGAAAATAAAATTACATTACAATAATTTATTCACCGTCTCTAATCTCAATTTTCTAGCGCCTCACATGATTAATCACAAGTTAATTTAATTTCAAACAAGAGCACAACCACAGTAAAAACACATATTCGTAAATTTCACCTTCAAGAGCACCGCTAGCAAGGAAAAATACTTTTAAGTACCTTTGAAGAAAATCATCATGAATATATCCATTACACTAGTAGTCAGAGTACTTCTATAAATTTAATATTTGTAAATTTACAGGTGTGCTTCGAATTTGTACTATCAACAATTTACTATAAGAATTTGCTCCTCAGTGGCGAAATTTGAACCCTTCTCAGTTTTTTGTTGTTGTATTATTATTTTATAAAGTAATGTTGTTAATTATAAGTGCATTGTAACAAGTAGCAAAACAACATTAAAACAAATATCTAACCAATACGACGAGAACAAGCTGTCAGATTACAATTATGTTCCCTCATGTTAGTGTACTTTATTCTCATAAGCTTTTACCATCACGATCACTATGAAACAATATATAATGACCAAACTAAGTGTTTGACAATTTCATTTTAAAAAAAATTGCAACATATAATAAGGGAGCCTGTGTGCAGACTATTGCTTAAGTATAATATTTGAATAAAGAGACTAATCATTGACACATGTTGGTCCAATAGACTAATCATATCATGGCCACTAGAGAGGATTAAAGAAAAAGAATAAAGAGGGTCCGATACCCGAGGTAATATGTACTCCTCTCTTTTTCTCCTTGTTTAAAGCGAACTGCCTTATTTTGCTTCATTTATAAAAATATGCATTATTTCCCTGGATGAGCAAGTACTTCAAACAATGTTTTTAACTTTTTATCCTTTCTGTGCTAGATATTCTTCGTGACTGATACGCCAGCTGGTCAATGAATTTTATTTTTTTGGGACTATATCCATCAGTACATTTGGATGGAATGTGCTGGTCATAAGACGGGATCATCGCATCAGATATTGTATACTTTGGTTTATTAAGATAAAAAAAAAACACACACACAAATGTAAAAGTGAGAACATAGAAAATTGTACTGAAACTTTCTCTGCAAATTTAAATCACATCTGATTTCTCCAATTAATTAATATGAATTAACGGATTAATTAGTCGATAATTGTCTTGTGTAACAAATTAAATGATGTTACTTGTTAAATTAAAGATTTTACTTTTTAAATAATAGAGAAAAACTTTTTGTCTTTACTATGAGACATTTTCTTTAAGGACATTGTTCGGATTCGATTCTTTGCTTCCATAAATGATATTCTATTCATAGGTTGAGCATATTTTTTTTCTGTCCAGACTGGACAGTACTTTTGTTACTTTGCTTAAAATTTGAACACACTCAATTCTTTATTCTAATATCTGAAGCTTACATCAACAAAAAGAAATAGAATCTAACACATGCTTCTTTTTACTGTTGGTCTCCCATCACAACATGTACATGTCAGAAATAGAATCTAACTTTTGGATTAGGTTATTATTGTGATGCACAATTGCTCTTGTTAGCTGTGGTCGATCACCAATCATGTATATACATTAATGTTTTTAAGTTTAATAAATTCTTCATTGGAAAAGCTATTAAAATTTCAGATTTTGAAAAGTATTTCGGAATACTCATTGTTTGTTTTCGAAAAAATATTTTGAAAAATATTCAGTCATAATCCAAAATATTTCTCTAATTAATTATGAATATTTCAGCTCAATTAATTATATGAAAACCCTGTCAGACTCATTAAATAAACTATAGGAATTTTATTAAGATAGAAGGAAACCACACGATGGTAAAAATGAGAACAGTGAACAAATTTAGTTATTAATCTATATAGTGACTATATATGATAATGTTTTCTGTGTGAAAAAGTAACTTTGAAATCCGACTGAATAATTAAATGTTGATATATAACATTGAAAGATTTGATTTCTATCTTTATCTGAAAAGAATAACCACAGAAATTATACTCACAATTAGCCTATGATTTCTCCGCAAATTTTAAATCACCTGATTTCTCTCTCATTAATTGTACTTTATATTACATATCAAGAATTCACATGTCACGAATTTTTCAATTATTTTTATTTTTACTTTGTCTTCACTCTGAGGCAATTAATTTGTTCTGATATGATTCTTTCTTTAAAAAAATGATATTCTTATTTCATGTAGAATATGGTACGTACCTGTTCCACGCTGAGTTGTACACTTTTTTGCTTTGTTACTTTGCTTGAAGATTGAACACACCCAAATTCTTTATTCCAACTGCTGGGGTTTACATCTATAAAACGAAATATAACTTAACACATCCCATGCTATGTGCCTTCTGTCTAATTCTATCTTCAACTAGTGATCATAATTAAGGTAAATTGAATCTATCACATGGCACGTTTTTGCTATTGACTTTCATATTCCACTATATAAAAATCTTCGCTTATCTAATTAATTTATCTTGTGATAGATTAAGACTAATTAAAGGTACAATTCATTGTGATGGCCATGGATCAGATGTCATCCTCCCGACGTGAAATGGTGCATGAACAACGTCCAATCATGTCTACTGATGTTTTTTTAGCAGCAATGAAAGGCGACGGAGATGTTTTAATACCACGTCTTGGGCTGCTGGAACAACAAGAAGTCAAGGTATTATTTTAGAGAACAATTTCTTTAGATGGTCCCATCGTATATAGTGTCTGTAATTTATATGAGATAGCACTACAGTATGACATATTTTAATTGTTTCCATTAAATTTAATATATCTTTGTTATGGTTAATTAATTGTTGATATTATTGTTTAAATTAACATCGTTATTGACCATCATCTTCAATTGTTACAGTTATAATTTTTAATAATTATGGTTAATTTAATAACTTCTTATTATTATTATTATTATTATTACTACTACAACAACTACTACTATTAGTATTACTATTACTATTACTATTATTATTGGATTGGTGAGGGAGAGCACTAATTCTGGTAAGCAAGTTATCAGAATCTTGTTCCGTATTAGAATGGATGAGTAGTTCTTCGAAATAACCACTAATCCCGTTGTTTCGCTATTTCAACCAAAAATTGAACAAGTAGCTATATTTCAAATAACTGGATTAATGCTAACCTCACTAATCCCGCGCTTAATCCAAAGAAACTGCTCCACTATTTCTGCCCCAGGTAGTTGGCCACAACAATCCCCGTGACCACATTCTCTCAACACGATTACACGTGTCATTCCCTGATACGCCATGCCAAACAAACCTGGTCCCCATTTCCCTGATAATCGACCTCTGTTTTTTTCATTATTTAATTCAATATTTCGTTGTATATAAAAAAAATTCTGTACAAGATCCTGCTGGCCCCGTTTAAAATCTATTTACTTCTCCAAGACTCTAATGCATCTAAACATTAGAGGAGGGTTCAAATGTATCATAATTTTTGTGCTCCAATATGTTCCACATCCTTTATCTTCATTTTCAAAGTCCGAACAGTCGATCCGAACAGCTCAACATGATCTTCATAATAAAATATGTTTGGAGACCAAATTTTATATTTTTTAGCATTTTTTTACTATTTCTTTAGATTGGTACAAAATTACTTTTTTAAGGAGATTCAGGACCATCTGATAAAGTGATATGTACCTATGTAAAAAAATAGTAAAATAATTCTAAAAAATATAAAGTTTGGTCTCAAAGCATATTTTATTATGAAGATCATGTTGAGTGGTTTGGATCGACTATTTGGAATTTGAAAATGGAGATAAAGGATGTGGAGCATATTGCAACACAAAAATTATGGTGCATTTGAACCCTCCTCTTATTATAATGCATCACAAATACTAATTTAAAAATAAATACTTGACAAAAATATGAATTTCAACACTAATGAGTCCTTACTAATTCATATTCAAGTAAAGATCATTATTTTAATGTTTATTTTGTATAAATTCACGATCCAGCAATTAATGTTTTTTTTTTTAATTTTATGACATTATGTGAAGTTTATATATCAGGTTCATTCATCTTGCGTAGAACCACTCAAATTTCCTACACAATCATATATACGTTATTACAATATAAAGCTTCTAATTAAATGTAGTCAATTTATACATATAACACGTATTAATTAGATGTAATTAAAAAGTTATAGTTGTTAGTCTTTTAAAAATCATTTTCTCTTGATACATATGACCTAATTAAATTTTATAATGTCTAATCAGGTGACAATAGAGGTTTCAGATTCTACTCCCGAACAAATAAAGACAGAACACCAGACTGTCCAATCCGAGCTCCAAAGTGAAACACGTTTTGGAGACACCGTTCTTCACCTACTGGTTACTGAGGGGCACATCGAGCTCGCTTTGATGGTTTTCCGAAGAGATGTGTCCCTATTAAAATCGCGAAACAAAAAATTAGAGACACCTCTGCACTGTGCTGCGAAAGTCGAAAACGAGAATGTCATCGACAACCTCTTTCAAGCTGATCCTGTTACTGTGAAGGATGCTCTCCAACAAACAAATGACAGTGGCGACACAGCCCTGCACGTTGCCGCTACATACGGCAATATAGGTATTAGCCTCGCGTTGATGAAGTTGGACCCTGAAGTCGTTTACAGGGTCAACAACAATATGTTTTCTGCATTGAACATAGCAATAGACAGAAAATATACTAAGCTGGTGCAGACCATGGTAGAACAGGACCATACTCTGGCATACACCAAATTTTCAACTGGAATGTTTCCAGTTCATTTAGCCGCAAGCACGGGCAATAAGGAATTGGTATTGCATTTAATGAAAAAGTACCCTGATTGTGCCGAGTTGCGGGATCCTCACGGAAGAAACCTTTTTCATGTTGCTGCAGAAGAGGGCACAACGGATCATTTTCGGGAGATATTTAAAAACACCAGTGTTCGAGAAATAATTGCAAGAATGAATAATGCACAGGATTATGAAGGAAATACACCATTGCACATTGCAGCAATGAAGGGACACAGTGGTACTATGGCGGCTATTTGCGAAAACAAGATGAATGACGTGGCAGAAACAATCCGAAACAAGCAAGGCTTAACACCATTCCAACTTTCAACGAATCAAGTATTAGAAACTTGTGAGGTATGCCTAAATTAAAAAATTACATCAGAAAATTATTTCTTGTTTATTTTAGTTATCTTGTGTGTTGCTACCAACTACTGAACTACCAAGCACGTAAAATACATACTACCTAATTAGGTGATACATAATAGTTTCAGTGTACGTCGACACCAAAGCGACTGAATGCGTCATATAAGCAAATTGTACTTGTACTTTTAATATAAGGCATAAAGAATACAATATATATTTTTGGATAGTTTTATCTAGAAATTGTGCTACCAACATATTCGAAATAACGTCATTAGATGGATCTAATTAGTTCGCATTAGAACAAGAGTGAGGCTATGGCTATGCATAGCTCACTTTGGTCCATACTATGGATCTATATTCTTATTTTCAAAGTCCCAATAGTCAATCCAAACCATTTATTTTGATTTTCATATGAAAATATACATAGAGACCAAATTTTACATTTTTTGAACTTTTTTTACTATTTTTTTAGATTGGCACAAAATCACTATTTTCGGATTGTCCATAATTTTTAGATCATGTGACTTTGTACCTATTAAAAAATGAAGATTATGTTGAACGGTTGGAATTGGCTGTTTTGACTTTGAAAATAGAGACATGTCACAAGGTTAATTTCCTAATAAGTAAAAGTGGACTACCAAACTCGTTATGTAAAAAGTAAAAAACCTTTTTGGACTAAAAAATTGCCACGAAATCTCTGTTATTCTAACACAGTCACATCCCAATAGTTGTCCAGTACAGATTATGATGTGAGGATTACGGCCTTTAAATGCTTATTAAAAAAAAATCGAATCTTAAAAATTGGCACGAATTATAGCGTCAATTACTAATTACCATTTATTAACTTAGCACGAATTTTTTTAACATCCTATTCTTCTCCAGTACACCATTTTATTTTTGGATAAACAACACAAATATGAATTTTACTCTAGTACACCATTTTATAGTAAAAAGAAATATTCGAATTGATCTCGACTGCTCGATTAATAAAGGCCAAAATAAAAATTAATATTCAACATTTAGCTTTACTGGTACCAAATCTGTTAAATTTAATTGTGATAATTGAGAGCTGGAGGTGTTAATTCTTCGCTATTTTCTTTACTGGTTATGGAGATTAAAATTATTGAATTTTTTTCGGTGTATTTGAGAATGACCCAATAACACAAATATTTATCTTTGCCCATTTGTAATTCTATTCATGTTAGAACTTGATATATGTTAGTTACGTAAGTGTTATTTGTTAAAACAACAACTTGATATCTGTTGTCTTTTACAGGTTATTGATGATGACGATATTAGATGGTACATTAAGAGAGAAGGTGCTAAATTTACTCCAAAGTGGTTTGGCAAGGTAATGGATTCAAAATTGGAAAAATGGGAGAGAATTCAAGTTGTGGGACTGGGTTCCGTACTTATCACAACTGTAGCATTTGCTGCTGCTTTCACAATTCCCGGAGGTTATAATCAAAACAACGGTACACCAATTCTAGGGAGGAGATATATATTCCGAGCATTTATTCTAGCAGATGCCATGGCATTTATTCAAGGATTCTTAAGCTTATTTTCGCTTGTTTGGAGAGGTCGACTTCGCCCCACCCACAGGTTTGCAAAAACCACATTTCAGTTTGCAGCAAGTAGTATGGTTGTGGCATTTGGATTGGGAATGTATGTGACGCTTGCTCCAGTTTGCTACCCTATCGCCATCCTCCTCCTTGTTATCTCTCTGGTTATAGGGTCTCCTATCATGTTTACAGTTTTGACCATAGGAGAAAGCCTTTTAGCATCATATAATCGTGTTAAAAATGCGTGGGTTATCTCAATAGCGTATGTCGTGTTTTTAATTTTCATCTTCTTCCTGGCATTTCCATTCCCATTCTCTATCCACATGTCTCATTTGTACTAGAATAATGAATTAATGTTTCTTTATTTCTCATGAAGCATTGTATTCTTAATGCTCTTCTATTTGTATGGAACATTTTTATTACGTACTTGATTGGTTGGACTTTCTCATAATGATGTTTCTTTTCTTAATTATTTTTGTCCTGCACGGGCCGGATTTTTACAGAAGCTTTTGTTAAGTAACATTGAATTTTTTTTTTTTTTTTTTAAGTGAGACATTGAAAAATTAAATAGTCTGGTCGGTTACAAGGTTGACGGGCCGAGACAGCTGTACTTAATTTTGGGCTTTTCAAGTTCAAGGTGTCTACATGGCCCATGTTACTCGGCTAGCAATCAACAAGAGTTAATTTCCAAATAAATCGTTGAACCACTGTAAGCATCATGTCCATCTCATTTAAATTCTACGATTTTTCAACCTACCTAAAAAAATAGTAAAAATATGGTAAAAAATGTAAATTTTGATCTCCAAGTACATTTTCATATGGATATCATGTTGAACGGTTCAGATCAACTGTTTTGGCTTTAAAAACAGAGATATTGAGATCCATAATACGAACCAATCCGCGCTATGTATAGTACACAGACTCATTTCTACTTGATTAATTTAATTCTTTACTAATTATTGTACTCCTTTTGCGGAATGCCATTCCATCTATTATTATATTGTCAATAAACTTAACATAATGATCCCAGGAAGGTTTTGTTTTCTTTTTCGTAATGCAAAAGTAACAACATATATATGATAGCCATAATTGCACTGGTAACATAATGTATTTTACCAGTGCAATGATAGGACAAATTTGTTATAAATACATATCTTATGGACCAATTATTGACTAAAATTGCAAGTATGTGGCACTTTTGAAATATTAATAACAAAAATGATAAATGAGTGATATTTAAAGACTACATTATATGTGTCGTATATAATTCCATCAAGTGGCCTAACCTATTTTTCTTTTTCTTTTTTAAGTACGATTTTGCATTTGTGTATGCTTGAAGTCTCTTGAGTGATCTAAATTGTGGTATTTATTTCTCTTCTTACTTGTTTCTATTTGACTTTGATTGATGAGAATAGTTATCAATGGACCAGCTTGATTACTCGAGAACATTATATTTTCTTAAAGCAAAAACATTAAAAAAAATGGTGGAGGTTTTGTCCAAACGGCTTTAATTAGACAAAGTCTTATCCAAAGTCAGACCTAAACCGTCCGATCTGCATCAAAATCCGCATAGACATTTATATTAAAGGAGCCATTTAAATTTATTATGATTTAAATATGTTTGTACGAATCTCAATGTAAATTAGAAGTTTAAACTTGGCTTTGGATGAGGTTTTGTCCAAAGCCGTTTGGACAAAACCCAATCCCAAAAAAAATATATTCGAATATAGCATACACAAATTAAAAATGGACCAGCATGAACTCTTGTTTACATGGAGAAATAAAAAAAAACACACGATCAATGGACCAACTTGATTACATTTAGCATGTAGAACTCTTGTAAGATATTATTATTATGCAATTGTATTTAAATCTTGTTTGAAATTATACAATTAAGTTATTTACATTCCTTCTATTATTTTTTCTGTAATGTTTGAAATTATACGATTATGTAATTTTTTTGTAGTAATTATACAACTCTTGTATTTTTTTTGTGTTATTTCTCATTTCTTGTAAAAATAATGTGACTTGTAATTTTGTACTGCTATATTTCAACTATAATTAAGTTGGTACTATAAAGACTTGTTTGAACTCGTACCAACTTTTTGTATCATGTTTTGC
Organism: Carex kokanica; assembly: GCA_025461125.1. NCBI lineage: Eukaryota > Viridiplantae > Streptophyta > Magnoliopsida > Poales > Cyperaceae > Carex > Carex kokanica. The sequence goes on along the minus strand of JAJGRX010001072.1, from coordinate 119,241 downwards.
ATTCATAAAAATTGAAATTAGTTCAGTGTTTTTTGTTTTATTGTTTGTAGTACATGAAATCAAATCAAGTAACATGGGCAGACTCAGAGTGTTCCAGTGGGGAGCAGTTGCCCCCCCCCCCCCCCCCCCCCCCCCTGAATTTTGAGTTTTAGTGGAGATTTATTGGTCTCGACCGATTTTGTCTCCCTGAATTTTGTTTTGCCTCCCTTTGGACGTTTGATTTGTAATTCAGATTAAATTTAAGGTTAAGCTTGAAATAAATTTGTTGAATTTTGATTGGTAATTAGAATTATAAGTTAGAGCATCATAAATTACAAGTCAAAGCATTGGAAAATATAAATTAAAACATTATTTTTTATCGAGTACCCAATTCGTTAATGGATTTAAATCGGATTAGGTATTTAAACCCGATTCAATATTTTTTTGCCCCCACCCCCACCTGACGAAAATCCTGAATTCGCCGCTGTCAAGTATATTTAAACCAAAAACAAAAGCAAAAACCAAAAAAAGTTAGTGGACAAGGTAAGCTAAAAAAAAAATTGCAAGACTTGCACAATTTTTCCATTAAGATGGTTGCATTAGTGGACGCTAAAAAAAAAAAAATAATTAAACCATAATTTAAGCACCAAAATCTAATCAAACAAGAAATAGTTCGAACATGGCATAACTTTAGGCCTCAACCAAACATGAATAACTTAGACTGGCCTAAGTGAGAATAACCATCTTAGGCCCCCTAAACTTTATGCCTCAACCAAACACCACCATAATTCTTATTTTTACTGTGATATAATTACAATCCACTTTTTTTTTTTAAATTCGGTACCAAATACAATTAATGTGAAGTACTGAAAAAGAAAAATATTCCAATCAGTAACACGGATTGTTTGATTTATTCATGTTTTAATCAAACACACGGATTTCTACATTGCGAGCACCCATAGAATCCTAAAAATATTAAGAACTGATTGCATACTAAATCTATTAACCCTTTTTTTAACTTTTCTGTAGCATACTGTGTTGCCTTTTAGTTTCTGCTCTAAATCATAGTCATTATTCACGAATTATTTATTTTTTTGGTGATGACGAACCGAACGATGAATTATTCGGTTGATCAAACTTTGACTGTATTATTTCCGAATAATTCGCGAATTTTACGAACTTTTCCCGAATTTTACGAATTATTTGCGATTTTTTCTCAGAACATTTTTTTTTGCTTCCTTGTAGGACTGAGATCTCTGATCCGGATAATTCTGAATCATTTCCGAATTATACCCGAATTATTTTCGAATCACGAATTTTTCACCTCACTGAACCGAACCCGAATAATTCATTTGTCACTATGCTCTAAATCTATTAAACCGACTAGCTTCATATTAGGCTCCAAAGAGAAAGGAACACAAAACCAAAATGCATTACTGTTTGGTACTCCCATCAAGAAGTATAGAAATATAGGTAGTATAATTGTATTCTGTAACAGTATGCAAAATGAAAAATGTGAAGGTAAAATATGTAAAATGAAATTTTATTTTTATTGGCAAGTGGGACCCACAGGAGACCATGCATTCCTGTTTCTTCTATTTCTTCTTTGCCCAATCCCCACCGCCTATTCTTCCTTCCTCTCAAACTCTCTGTTGCTTTTATTTGTTGTTTTCTTCCTTGTTGCGAGACAAACCTGAAGAGGGGTTTTTCTCTCTTTCAGTGCATCTAGTGTGATTATTGGTTATCACTCTTTTCCCTCTTGATTCTATTTTATCTCTCATCCGACTAGGGCTTGGTAACCCATGAAAATTGAGTAGGCAAGTCTATTTTAGTTTGAATTGTATTAGCAAAGCTTACTTGGAAATTGAAATTCATGAATTTTTGGTATTTCGTTTTTCACATATTGAATCCCTAGCGGGTTTAAACCCGAACTGCTATTGATGGCTCTTGCTCCCTTGTTTACTTGTATTGAGTTGGGATTTCAATTTTCTTAGGGGTTGCTATTAAGATTTAATCTTTATTTTGAGTTAAAAAAACCAAGAAAATCCCAACATATTACTTGCCGATATTTTTATTAATAACCTCCAAAAAAAGAAAAATATTACATATGACCTCGGGTTCGATTTTTTTTTAAAAATAACCTAACCACCCAGGGGCGGGGCGGTCAGCTTTTCCAACGAACCGCTCACCCGTGGGGTGGTCCACTGCCCTAAAAAAGATCACCAAACCGTCCCACTGTGGGGCGGTCCAATAATTTTTTTTTTTTTTAAGATTTTGAGAGGGAGCAGTCATATAATTTTTACCAGATTTAAAATTTAATTTAGAGAAAATGGCTACATGGATTTTTGCGTTCTTTATATCAAAATAAAGGTATGAAAGTCTAGTTTTTATATAATATAATTTCTCTATACAAAAATATTATAGATTGGTACAGTTTTAGCGATTAATGGACAGAGGTCAGATTTATTGGACTGCTCACTGAAATTTCAGCTTTTCTGAATTCTGACCTCTGTCAATTAATCGCTAAAACTGTACCAATCTGTAATATTTTTGTATAGAGAAATTATATTATCTGAAAACTAAACTTTCATACCTTTATTTTTATGTAAAGAACACAAAAATACATGTAGCCATTTTCTCTAAATTGAATTTTGAATCTGGTCAAAATTATAGGACTGCCCACTGGAATTTCAGCTTTTCTGAATTCTGACCTCTGTCAATTAATCGCTAAAACTGTACCAATCTGTAATATTTTTGTATAGAGAAATTATATTATCTGGAAACTAGACTTTCATACCTTTATTTGGATATAAAGAACATAAAAATCCATGTAGCTATGTTCTCTAAATTGAATTTTGAATCTGGTAAAAATTATAGGACTGCTCACTGGAATTTCAGCTTTTCTGAATTCTGACCTCTGTCCATTAATCGCTAAAACTGTACCAATCTGTAATATTTTTGTATAGAGAAATTATATTATCTGAAAACTAGACTTTCACACCTTTATTTTGATATAAAGAACACAAAAATTCATGTAGCTATGTTCTCTAAATTGAATTTTGAATCTGGTCGAAATTATAGGACTGCTCACTGGAATTTCAGCTTTTCTGAATTCTGACCTCTGTCTATTAATCGCTAAAACTGTACCAATCTGTAATATTTTTGTATAGAGAAATTATATTATCTGAAAACTAGTTGTTCATACCTTTATTTTTATATAAATAACACAAAAATTCATGTAGCCATTTTCTCTAAATTGAATTTTAAATCTGGTCAAAATTATAGGACTGCAAACTGAAATTTCAGTTTTTCTGAATTCTGACCTCTGTCAATTAATCGCTAAAACTGTACCAATCTGTAATATTTTTGTATAGAGAAATTATATTATCTGAAAACTAGACTTTCATACCTTTATTTTGATATAAAGAACACAAAATTTCATGTAGCCATTTTCTCTAAATTGAATTTTGATACTGGTCAAAATTATAGGACTGCTCACTGAAATTTCAGTTTTTCTGAATTCTGACCTCTGTTAATTAATCGCTAAAACTGTACCAATCTGTAATATTTTTGTATAGAGAAATTATATTATCTGGAAACTAGACTTTCATACCTTTATTTTTATATAAAGAACATAAAAATCCATGTAGCTATGTTCTCTAAATTGAATTTTGAATCTGGTCGAAATTATAGGACTGCTCACTGGAATTTCAGCTTTTCTGAATTCTGACCTCTGTCTATTAATCGCTAAAACTGGTCCAATCTGTAATATTTTTGTATAGAGAAATTATATTATCTGGAAACTAGACTTTCATACCTTTATTTTGATATAAAGAACGTAAAAATCTATGTAGTCATTTTCTCTAAATTGAATTTTGAATCTGGTCAAAATTACAGGACTGCTCCCTGTCAAAATTCTTAAAAAAAAAAAAAAAAAAAAATTAGTGGACCGCCCCATAGTGGGGCGGTGTGGTGATTTTCTTTTTTTTTAAGGCAGTGGACTGCCCCACGGGCGGGCGGTTCATTGGAAAAGCTACCCGCCCCGCCCCTGGGCGGTTAGGTTGTTTTTAAAAAAAAATTGAACCCGAGGTTATATGTAATATTTTTCTTTTTTTGGAGGTTATTAATAAAAATATCGGTATAACTTGGTACCGTTTCTATGAGTCACTGTACTAGTGTTTTTCTACATACTGATATACTGTGTTGAATTATCAGGGGTTTGTTTGTAATAAAGTATAAAATGAAGTGGAAAATCTGTAAAATTCCTATGGCTGGGTAATATTCCCTTGTCAGGGGGGTTAAATTGCAAAAAGGGAAATTTTCATAACCTCGGCTGGAAGTAGAAAATGAAATATGAATTTAATTGTGGACTTTGGGCCTTTGACTAGAAAAGGAAAATAAAGAAAATAAATAAATACTAGAATTATTGAACTTGACATTCGGGCTTGGTACAGAAAATATGAAATTGGAAAATAAGATGAGAAGGCTTAATTCAATGAACTCTGTAGGAAATAAATGGACTTGGACCTTAATTGTTTGGACATATGGACTGGATTGTCGGATTATTGGATTGAATCTGTATTGAATTAGAAATGATTAATGAAGTAACAAAATAATTAATCAAAAGGTGTCATTAATTGAAAATGAGTACTTTTATTAATCAAACACAGATTGGGGATGATTATAGATATGCTCAGTTTTATGTATGAGGACTTATCTGATATTAATGAACATTGTATGACCTCACAAGTAGTTAAACTTGGAAGATAATAGTTCTAAGAAAATAATAAGTTAAACTATAAACAGTTAAAGGAAAATAAGATTGTTCTAAAATCTAAATAAAATTGTGTTAAGTACTTACATAACATAAATACATGAGATATACATGGGATTTTACATATTGAAATATGTAAATTGTTTTGTATAAGAATATATATTATTCTGATATAGGCATAATTATGAGAAAGACTGATGGGACAGAATGATTAGGAAGAACAGACTGTTAGCGACCTCACCTGTTGCCCTACGATATCAGGTGCAGGGTTATTGGAATAGTCTGAGATTCATTACTAGAAATTAAATCGTAACTCGCTGTGCATTTTGAATATTTGATTGACTGCATTGATTGAAATGTTGAATTGTTGCATCATATGCATAGCCCAATATAATTGAAACTGAATTACAAGTAAGTCTATTGACTATCATGTTGATATTATTAATCGATTGATTGATTCTTTTTGCAAATGATTGATTGAGACCACAGTAATTGAATTTATTGAATATTGAATTATGTAATCCTTGAATCTCCATATAGTAGAGAAAAAAAATTACTATATCGTAAAGTCTAGCTAGCTACTAGACTTTACTCCAGGACCCTTATGCGCATATGGTGAATGGCCACAACTGAATCTAGTACTGGTTGGGTAGGGGATATTGAATAAGTGTGAATTGTGACTGTAAAACTAATGAACTGTGGTAACTTTCTTATCAATGATTTTCTTTCCGATAATGACAGTATTGTGATATTGATTTCGTATTGTTTCTGTTAACCAATTGTCAGGATAGTTAGAACTGTCTTATCATTGATTTTCTTTCCGATAATAACGGCATTGTGATATCGATTATGTATTGTTTCCGTTAGCAAATTGTCAGGATAGTTTGAACAGTATAAGCCCTAACACGACAGATACATGTTATGGTATCTGTCAGTGTTACCAAACTAGAATTGTAAAGTTAAGAAACCAAACGTTACCAGACTTTATGGTTTAAAAGATTTTGACCCAAACCATTCATTTTGATAAAATCCTTAAGAGTTCTAATTTATTTATGTAATTTTTGTTGGGATTTCACATGTATGTCTATATGGTGAGAATTTAAAATTTTCCTATCACCACTTGGCTCAATACACGAAAGATCTTATTTATATAACAAAAGCAAACAAGATTTTCTTCAACAAATTAATGTGTACTAAATTAAAATAAATTTCATCTAATTTATTGCTAAAGATGATGGAAACCTTTACCTAAAGAGATTGTCAAATCTCTTGATGGAGAGAAGCCGGTTTTCCCTCTAGTTCTCGTGTTCTTCTCGGAAGCGCCTCTTGGTTCACCTTGAACCTAAACAACGAACTAACACACCTCTTAGATAGATGGATGTGAAGTTCAAGGCTTAGATCCAACCACCTCTTGATCTTCAAATTAATAAGCTATTTGATTTCTTGGTGGCTAAACATATCAAGAAGAAATTAGAGAAGAGATTGAACCACTAAGGTTTTGGCCTTGAGCAAAGGGGATGCTACAGTAATTTCGGCCACTGCTACAGTAATTTCATCCAAGAAAATGAGCAGAAAAATTCTCACTTTTTTCCTTAATTACACCCCTTTAAATAGGCAAGGGTTATGGCAACTATTTGTGTAATGTTTAAATTAATTACACAAATGCCACTAGCCTTGTTTAGCCATTTTATGATATCTTTAATCTCATCTTATGATTGGTTTAATAAATTAATTTATGAATAAATAATATTAATCATATTATTCTATTATGCAATATTCTTATTATTCTTATAATGCATTCAAACATTATACCAAATAATATTTGCATAACTTCACAAATTTATTTATGGTCTAAGCATGTCATATTATGACATTTTATTTTATCATTTCATCTCATGTATTTTATCTTATACATCATTATGAAATATAAAATACTTGTTGTTTCTCTTCAGTTGGTGTGACCGTATAGATGATTTATGTTATCTTGGCAATAATATAAAATTTTATATTATTGATTATAAGAGGTTCTATCATTACATTATAGTTATCCAAACGACATAATAATCATTCACTCAATCCACTAATTTCGTGTCTATTCTTGTCTTATGATATTATGAATAATATGCAAAATAGGATCGTGTCATTCTTGCATTATATTATATTCTTAGTTTCTCGAGTGAATTATAATTATAACTACATCAGTTATATTGCATGCGATATAATTCCACTTTACCAAGGGGCCCAGTAATATCATAACTCGAATTGAGGGACAATGATAATATTAACATATAGATTTTTCCCGCACAAGTTGTGCACAACGAACTACTATTTTATTTCCATCAGAAGATAGTATTTAAATAGCAATCACATTATATACTACTCATATGAAAAACCTACACATCTCATATCTTAGATTCTAAAGACACAATGAAAACATTAATGACACAAAACACAATCCATATAATGTTTCATTCATTTAGGTCATGTTCAATATATAAAATGCACATATTTATATATTCATGTTATTAAATGATAATCTTTTATTAACATTTATAGAACTTCAATGTACTTTAATCAACATGACAATCTTTCTCGGTAATTAATGTTCCTCCTTAATTACCACGATTGTGAACATATTTAGTGATTAAATGTTTCTCATCTTAGGAGTTCTATGGTTCAAGACCAAGAGCATCTTCCTGAACTCTTCCAAAGATATAACATATAAATCTCAAGGAGCATGAATAATAATATTCGTAATAAAATCATGAACTACATATAAATTATCACTAAAAGAAATAACTTCAAAACACATATCCTTCAATTTTTGTTGTTCAATTGGATATTGTTATTGAGAGCATTTGTATTCGTCATTATGAAATGAACTGTTAGTTTCTCGTGCGGAGATTTCATTCTGAATATGAATTTCCTTCGAATCAAATAACCTGAGTGGCAATTAGCACTGAGGAATCATTTATTATTTCTTACCTGTTTTTCCTTGTGGGATTCACAGGTTTGTTAGACGAAGACCGAAAAACATTTTTGGGATAATAATTGACAGCGAGGCCACCTAAAGGTATGAGATTTGGAATTATTTTATCTGATATTGTGCAAATAGTACTTCTCTAGCATCATCCACTGCAAAATGTCAGATAACTATTATAAATAAATTGGGATGTGGTAAAAATCAAGGTTCTAAATAGCATTTATAGCGTCGTAGCGGGAAGGTTAAAAAAAAGCTATAGCGAATAGCGTCGCTATAGCGGAAGCTATTTCAAATAGCGTTTTTTTTTACATTTCGTATATTCAATATTTGTACTAAATATCAACATTATCTAAAGTCTCATAAAACAATAAATAACACCAAAGTAATTAAGAAATTATAATATTCATATTGAACCTGTACAAAGTCCAAATTGTAGTTCAAATATCCATAGTAATATCATAAACTATCGATTTTTTCTATTAAAAATATTTTAAGCATCATGATTCATGACATAATCTATTTTTTTTTCTATTCAAATTTTAATTTCGGTTTGAACTTTTTTTCTATTCAAATTTCAATTTCTATTCCCAATTTCAAATTGATTTATCTGTAGCAAGTAGCAACAAATTCAATTTTGGTTTGAGATTTTTTTTATCTTTATTTAAAACCCATATTGTATAGCGCAAATAGCGGACCGCTATAGCAGCCGTAGCGCAAATAGCGCATTTTGATGTCATAGCGTAGCGTTTGGGGTCCAAAAACGCTATAGTAGCGCTATAGCGCGCTATTTAGAACACTGATAAAAATAATGGATGCTATTGGCAATACATAAAAAGATCTATGCCTTATGTTATGTATATTGAAGGTAAATAGACACGGTAGAATCGTCGCACTTCCGGATCAGGGTGTGACACATTCAATTTAAAAACAAAAAAAGATTATATTGACAGAAATTTACATAATAATATTGACAATTAAAATAACACGTATTAACATTCTTTTTTCAAAAACTACAACCTTGATGTGCACTCATTTTATTGAGATCATAAATTTAGGTTCATACATAAAATTAGTTGATAGCAGGGGAAAAAAAAACCCCTCTTCCAACAAACACATATACACGCAAAAGCAGGGGAAAAAAAACCAAAAACAAGACAATTAATAAATCGAAATAATAAATTCTTTTGTCATTATCTTAAATAAGTCAAATTTTTTTATCAAATTTTGAGTTATTTTGAAAATTGATAATTCATTTACGAAGTCATTTTGAATTACTTGGCCAAAATATTTGAAATTAGTAATAAATATATACATTATTGATTTTGTCATTTTTTTTCAATTTTAATGGTTTAAGACTTTCTCCACACCAGAAATCAGATAATTTACAAAATTGGAAATTTATCCCTTCTTGAAAAAATACCTGTCACAAAGAAACTGCTCCACTATTTCTGCCCCAGGTAGTTGGCCACAACAATCCCCGTGACCACATTCTCTCAACACGATTACACGTGTCATTCCCTGATACGCCATGCCAAACAAACCTGGTCCCCATTTCTTTAATGACGCGACCTGTCTGGTTGTAGTCAACTCTACAGTAATCCTCCGACGTCCAAAACAGATCAGCATCTACCATCCAACGGTCGACATGGCTTACCGGGTATAGCACGTAGACCCGGCACTGAAAGGTTGGTCAGCGGTTTTGGGTTTATTGCCTTTACTCATTTGACCAAGGCAGTTCTCTTTTTCCAGGCTTGACCGGTTTCACTGATCGCTGCTTCTCCTTTGGTATTTTTCGTATACCACCCTGGAAAAGTTTAATTTTCTGAACAGACAAAAAGTACAATAGCTAGCAAATTCAAACTGTCCAAAGCAACCCATCATCACAAAAGAGAATTGTTTTGTTTTTCTGTGAAAAAAAGTAATTTTATTTAAAATTCTTAAAGATAAAAGACATAATTGAAAATATAATAAACTTAGATAATGTTTTAATTAATTCCAAGTCAGTGTAATATTATGAATCTTTAATTAAAATAATCTTAGTTTGTTGAGTTAATTAATTAGTAAATACTATTAGTCATTTATTAGATGCCATCCATGCAATTTCATTTAGTTCTTATTCTTACCCCAATTAATGTAAAAACTAGAAATCAATGAAACTTTTGAATTAATTAAGTATTTTGGTTATTAATGATTAATTAAAATGATACTCCCAACATTTATTAATTTGATTAAAATAAAAATTGTGTTCTTTATTAATCTACAGAACTATACAAGTTCATGGGCAATTAATTACTATTCTTACTATTCTTGCTGTGTAATTTAATGAAGTTCTTGTATATTCCATTCAACTTTTATTCGTCCCTAATCTTACCAATTATTAAGTGAGATAGTATTTTATAATATGACTTATTTAGTGATAGTTGTAGTGTCTAAACTAGTCAAAGTTGGATTGTGCTACTTATTAATTAGGTGAATGCACCAATTAATTTTTTTTCTATTAAGTAATTCAAAAGTTGTAACGTCTATATCATTAAAAAATTAATTTCCCTTTATATAACTTAAGTATTATTTCCCAAATATTATTCATCATGAGAAACCTCCAAATGTGTATAAACCACAAATAAAAAAATAAAAAGCACAAACATTATTTCCCAAGGGTACTTTCATAAATATAGACTTTCACAAGACCCTAACAACAAAATAAACACCAGTCAATATAGTCAAGTCTGTTTCTCATTATATAAACCCTCCTCCTCCTTCCCAATTTCCATTTCTCTCTTCTCTCTCCAACCATGCTCGCTCTAGATCTAATCGGGTCATCGCACCCCTATCCCTCATCCGACGGTCCTGATCATGACACGTCATCAATCCAGGAGGCAGCAGCGGCCGGATTACAAGACATGCGCCATCTTATCTCCTCTCTCTCTTCTAAACCTCCAAATCAGAACTCAGATTACTCAGAAATCACCAATTCTACCATCACCAAATTCAAGCACCTGATTTCGGTTTTGAACCGTACCGGGCACGCCCGATTTCGCCGTGGCCCGACCTTACAAACCCCAACCAAGCCAAAAACCCAATCCTTAACCCTAGATTTAAGCATCTCTTCAGGTAATAACAACAACAACAACAACAATTCCTCTTCGTTTGATCTGTCGTCAGTCACTGGAGATGGAAGCGTGTCGAATGGGAAGAGAGGTGGTCCAGCAGTGGTACCGATCGGACTACCTCCAGTACCAGTCTCTTCACCGGTACCGATATCAGGCGTGAAGAGAAAGCCTTGGTGCCATGAGCATGCGCACTCGGAAAATGCATTAAAGGCGAATGCTGGTCGATGCCACTGCACCAAGAGAAGGTAAAAAAAAATATTAATTATTTTATTAGAGAAAGCGAAGGCTGAGGTGAAAATTTTCTTATGGTTTTTCCTTTTTGTCGTGTAATGAAGCAGGAAGTCTAAGGTGAAAAAGACGGTTCGTGTACCGGCGGTGAGCTCAAAAAATGCTGATATACCACCAGACGAATTTTCTTGGCGCAAATATGGTCAGAAACCCATCAAGGGGTCCCCTTACCCCAGGTAAGCTTAATTTTTAACATTACCCAAGTTTCCTTTTGCTCATATGTCCTCAATTTTTTGGAAATTGCATGTAAGGTTTTACCAACATGACAGAAGCAAGGTTAGGAAGTAGGAAGTTATCTAAGTAGCATGATAAATTTGACTTTTTTGGCGCTATTTTAAGAAGTCTTTAGAATCTGATTTTTTATTATTATAAAATTTGACTTTGGTTCTCTCATATGCTTTGTTTAGCAAACTCTATAATTGGGGCCATACTTTTGCAAAATTTTGAATCAAGCTATTATTGAAAAAATTATATTTTGTAAATTAAGACAGTAATCTGCAGATCTAATTAACATAGCATGAACACATAGCAATTATACAATACAATAATAATTCATTAACATAATTAAGAAATAATTTGTTGGTACAGGGGATATTACAAATGTAGCACCCGGCGTGGCTGCCCGGCGAGGAAGCATGTTGAGCGGGACCCACAAGACCCGTCGATGCTGATCGTGACTTATGAAGGTGATCACCTACATAACTTGGCACCGGAGCCCCAAATGTCGCTGCCACCTCTCGTCATTAGATCAGAATCTATGGTTTAAAATCAACTCAATTAGAGCCACCCAATTTTTTTTCTTTTTCTTACCTTTTTTTTTCCTTGCTCATCTAATGTTGGAGATTTAGAATTTCTGTATAAACAAATTTGGAAATGCGAAATAAAATTAGTTTAATTCTATAGATTTACAATATGCGATGAGGTGATAATTGAGAGAAATTTCAGTTCAGAACTGTCTGATAATGAGAAAGTACAACAACAACAAAAAAAAAATGATGTGAAACTTTTACCAATAAATGTTATTATAATAATGTTTATTTCGGGGGGCTATGTGAAAATTAGGCATTGTAGAAACTTGACTAGGGGACCAGATTCCAAAACCGGATTTTATAAAAAGGTTTGATGTCCGAAGGGAGTCAAAAAAGTGGGACCAGATTGAGGAGGCGTGGGGGGCCCACATATTGTTCAAGCAAGCGTGAAGGAGTGGTTAGGAAGCGTTGAAGAGCAGACAGATTGCGTTGGGAGACGTGTGCTCGTTGACTCTTGTCATATTTCTTGGACTTTTGCGTGTGAACCCCTGCCAGGTTCAAAATTGCACAGTATTCCCGGAAACTGTTGGGAGACGTGTATCTGCTTTTCTACGTACAATTGCTTGGAAAGCACAGGCTCATATCTCAAGCGTTTATTTTAATCATGAATTTAGAATTAAAAAATATTCGAGCTGTAAAATTTATGATTTAAAATAGTTGTTTAAAACGAATAATTCAGGTATGATATAGAAATTATTTGAAAACAATATTATTATGCTTGCGACTAATTGAAAGAATAAAAACAAAAAAAACTAGTTGGGTGGTTTTCAAAGCACTAAATTCAAGCGATTTTCTGGAGATACTATATTTAAATAGATGTAGCAATCAACTGTACAATTCACATGTAAGTAGGGCAATAGAACCAAAATTAGTAAATGAGGGTTAGGTTGGAAAATGAAGTCAAGCTACAAAGTGGAGAAGTTGGATTGGATTTGGTGAGATTTAATGAACATAATTTAATACACATTAGCGGCGGATTCAAGATTTTCGTCTTGGGACAAAAAAAATATCGAATCGGTTTTAAATATCTAATTGGATTTAAATACATTAACTAATTGGGTACTCGATAAATATAATGCTTTAACTTATACTTTTCAATGCTTTAACTTGTATTTTTTTATGCTTTGATTTATAATTATAATTACCAATCAAAATTTAACAAATTTATTTCAATTTTTAACCCTAAATTTAACCCGAATTACAAATCAAACGTCCAGAGGGGGCAAAAAAAATTCCAGGGGGAGGCAAAGTCGGTCGGAACTGATAAATCTCCACTAAAACTCAAAATCCAGAGGGGCAGCTGCCTCCCGGATACACCTGGGTCCGCCCATGATACACATGTCACTTTGCAATTAAAATATTATTTTTTTCTAAACAAGGATATATAATATGCCGTATAACTTTGCTCTCCAATTGAATGCAAAGAAGAAACAATACCCCTAGCAAGTTGGTAATCTAATAATGCAATCCTCCTCTATATATGGAATAAAATAGTGGGTACAATCCAAAGGTCACTTGCAAGGCACTTATCTTAACATTCCACCATGGTTTCTTGAGATCCATAGATTCTAGAATAAAGATTTTCTATATTAACAATTGAGAAACCTCATATGGCAAATGCAAAGTAATGTCACAACATAGATTGGATGTACAGCAAAAAAACCACAGAAGATCCTATGTAGTTTGCAAGTGGGGTTGAATTTGACTTCATCTATGGTAGTAGACTTGAAGCTTCTTTATTTGTGTGGAGTGTGATAGAATCAACTCAATTTCTTTATCAAACATTTGGCACCATTTGGGTGAGAAAATGAAAGATGAGATCATATAAGAAACTTGAATACCCCATTTTAGGTTGAAAATTGAAGGCTAGGGGTCAGACTAGCAGGTGAAATAGGCAGGAAACTAAGCACCAATTTTCTGATTTAACTTTGGGAAAATAATAATTTGAAAAAAAAAATATTGGGAAGGAAATGCCAAAAAAAATGGTTCTTCCTATCTAAAGAAATATTACAAAATATAAAATTTAATTTTTCAACAAGATTAGATTATATTTCGTGAAGCACTTTACAAAGCACTTCAACAAAGAAAAATATTTAATAAATGGAATGTATTATCACATCAAAAGGTTTGTTATTATGCTAAGGTCAGAAAATGTTACAGTAAGTAAAAATAATAGAAGTTGCAGTTTTGATAAAAGGGCATTCATGTTTGGTCTCTAATGTCCTGTATTAATCAGTGTCTTGTTTTATTAACATATATAAAGCTGTAATTAGGTAGGATGTTACTGCAAAATTTTCTCTCCATTATTTCTTTACTTTTGATAGGCAAGGCAACACTGGTTTTAGTGTTCAATTATTTTACTCCATAAAGCTCCTTTGAATTCAAAAAGAAGATACTTTTTAAAAAAAAAAAGTTTAATATCCATATAAAATCTTCTATTGAAATTCTAAATCTGTTAATATCTTATAAAAAATGAGGGTTCAAATGCCTCCATTTTTTGTGCCTCCACCATACCGCCCTCCATTTTTAAAACTTTAATAACTCAAAATTTTAAACTTAAAAGTCAAAATAAAACCGTTGGATATGATCTACATCATTTTATCTATGTACTCATAAAAAAATATCACATTTTGATTTTGTTTTAATGTGAAATAATAAGTTGAAAAATCAACGTCTAGAAATTATCCACATTGGTATGTTTTTTACAAGCTCTTGATTAAAAGACAACCAAAACAAAATTGAAATGTCATAATTTTTATACGTGCATAGATAAAATGATGTAAATCATACCCAACGGTTTTATTTTGACTTTTAAGTTTTAAATTTTGAGTTATTAAAATTTTTAAAAATGAAGACATGGTGGAGACATGAAAAATAGAGACATTTGAACCCTCCTCTAAAAAAATATATATTATGAAACGGTATTTTGATTGAAAGAGAAATTAGGTAGGATGTTACTGCAGAATTTTCTCTCCATTATTTCTTTACTTTTGATAGGCAAGGCAACACTGGTTTTAGTGTTCAATTATTTTACTCCTTTGAAATTTTAAATCTGTTAATATCTTATAAAAAATATATATTATGAAACGGTATTTTGGATTGAAAGAGAAATTGAAACCGGTAGGTTGTTACCTGCTCTATTGAGAAAAATAAAATAAGGTACTACAAAAACGTGTACAAGTTAATTAGGAGTTAAAAAATTTATAAAATATTAAAAATGTCCTTTACACGAAAAGTCAATTGAAATAGAAACATTAATATTTGAATCCTTCTAAAACATCAGCATAGTTATCAGTGAGTCAATCGGACCGGCCGGGTCAGTCTCAAATTGATTGGATTCTTGGATTAGCAGTATTATACCGAAATTTTTGTTAATATCCAAAACAATATTAAATTTCAAATCTACACCCTGAATTTCGAAATCTGTCCAAACCGCAAAAAATTTATGCGGTAATTCAGTCTAATTAGAATGACATCGGTGTTATATGACACCAAATCTCAAATTTATTAGATAGATTTTAAACGACTAATTCAAACCGTTCAAATCGATTTAGTTTATGAGTGATGTGTTTATATGCAAAAAAAATATTTTTTTCGAGTTATTTTACTATCAAATCAAGCGGTCAAAAAAATTGAAAAATAAATGCATTAAAACTAACTTAAAACCTCTCACATGTAAATGGACAATTAATGAAGTAGATCGGTTTGGATTCACCGTTTGAAGTCGATTCGATAAGTTTTGGAGTTGGTATTATATAGACTGAAATGACACTGATATCAAACTAACCGGACTCATTATACTTTTTTGGTGGCAATTTTTTGTATATCTCTCAAAAGTTTCAATATTACATATTTATCCCTTCAAAATCAGTAATTACATATTTATTTTTGAAAATTGTTAAAACTCACATATTTGCACATCCATCATATTTAACATTAACTTTATATTTATTCCCATTTTATCCTTCTTCTATTTTCTCTTCTAAGGCTGATGCTCTTGTCTTTTTAAAAAGCATCTGAACAATGTTTTGGTCCCATTTCTATTTTCCCTTCTAAACACGTTGGGGCAAGAGAAATCCGAGAGTTCGAGAGGGGGGACGAAGACAGAAAAATTAAAGCAGTAAAGGGCAAGAGAAATTCAAGAGTTGCCGCGACAACTCCTAATCCAACCTGAGAGTCCTCTGTAAGAGGGAAGGCGACGAAAAAAGGCGGGGAGAATATGTGATTTGGCGCGTTTGGAGAGAGCGGCGTAAGGTTTGGTGCTTTGGAGAGAAGATGACTCAAACAGACTAAAGAGAGAAAAATAAAGGGTATAGTGGTCAACATATTATTAATTAATATTGTAAAATAAATTTTAGAGTTTAAAAAAATATTATTTAATTAATTTTGAAAATATTTGATATATTATAGAGTTAGATTGGACAAATATGTGAGTTTTTATAATTTTTAAGAATAACTATGTAATTACTGATTTGGAGGGATAAATACATAATATTGAAACTTTTGAGGGATATACATGAAATTGCCCCTTTTTTAAATTTGTAACTGATTTATGAGCCAGGCTTCTTCATGGGCTGAGCCTCAAATCGGAAAATAAGCAGAACCTTATTTTTAGCACGACAATTAATCCCTCTCCAACGGATTTATGGGCCAGGCTTCTTCATGGGCTGAGCCTCAGGTCAGGAAATAAACGCAACCTTATTTTTTGCAGTACATATAATCCCCCTCTAAAACCTTGAATTCATATCCTCTCCGGTACCATAATAGGGAATCTTCTAGAATTACTGAATCTGGACTGTTCTTTTTAACTTCGCACGAATCTCAAAGCCCAATAATACTGCCCCTGCACTAGCCCGAATCTCAAAGTGACTGGGAGTTAATCTCAAACCGTAAAGTGAAGGGAATCCTTTACAATGTTGGAGAGGATACTTGTCCCTAAAACCTTAAACCCTCCCTCCCCGGAGTCCGACTCTGGTGCTTTTCCGATCCGAACCATTCAAATTTGTTGAGATTTGTGTTTGAAAAAGTTACTTTATCGAGATACGCAAATGGCAAATTTTGAATGGTTCGGATCGGAAAAGCACGGAGGTGCTTTTCTCTGAGAAAAGCACCTAAGTTGGTTTCTCCCTCCCCGACCCCCTTCTCCTCCTCCGCTTACCCCCATTAGGCATTAAATAAAATAAAATTACATCCATCTTCACATCTACCACAACATCAACACATCAACATCTAACAACCCATAAAGATAAAGATGTGCTAAATCTGTTATTCACATAATAAATCTGTACAAGAATATGCTGAAAATTGGAATTTCGTTTCCTTTTTAGTAATTGCTGATTGGTCATTTACTCTCCAAATTGTAATCGAAATGAATTATTTGCAAAAGCAAATGTTTTGAAGGTTTTTTAACAGTCAATAATCGGTATATAGTTTTCTGGGACTGTAATTGGCACAAATGTGCTTTTGTTGTGGTTGATCAGAAATTCTGATATGTTGACGTATATATTATGTATATAGTATGGGTGTTTGATGCATATAAAGGTTTGTTTTGGAGCCTAAATCGGTGTTAGTTGATGAGCAGGAAAAGAAGCTCAGAGATAGTGATAATGCTATTTCATCTTTATCGGTACAATAGTGTTGCTAATTGATATTTGTATGTATGTTGCTGCTCCAAGTTTTGAACCTTGGCATGGTGCTGATCAGCCTGAAATTATGGTAGTGTGTAGGAACTGTAGCAATCTGGTATTGGTACATTCTGGTAATGTACCTTGCTGATTACAAATTGGTTCTACCAATACTGTCAAAGGGACTATTCATTACAATCTCAAATGTTAACAGTCTCTTAGTTTAGGTTCTGTTCCCAGTCTGAACCAAGAATTGCAAATGTGGCCAATATATGCCTTGTATTGTATTTTGTTCCTAAGAATTATATTATGAATAATAAAAGTTAAAACCCAATTTTAGTTGCATTTTATAATAATCAAATTTACTGTTTAAACATCAGACTAATATTAGAGAACTACAAAAAGATCCCAGCCTTGCACAACGAATCATGAATAGCTATGTAATACTAATTTTTAATCTATTTTCTGAAATCTCGAGGGCCACGTTGCAAATATCTGAACTCCTTTTTGCCTCCGGTTTAGTTCTAGGACAATTGACCCCTGGGTTCATGACCCGTATATTTTGCATGACACACAATGAACGAGGCTCTAACTTCGTTAAAGTGTAAAGTTTATGATTAGTATCACGGTTTGGAGAGGGCAACTACAGGAGTGAGATATGTCTAAAATTAGGGTTAGTATCAGAGGGCATCTTGTTTGGCATTTCCCATTTTGGGTTGTGAACAGTGCATGCTTCTAGAGAGTTTGTTTACTTCTAGTTTATTTTTTACTACATCAAATATCTGATACATGTATCTGTTTTGTAATATCTTAGGATGTTAGGTTTTCTGGGTAAAATGTACACAAAAAGATATTGATACATGTATCTGTTTCTTCTCTTCAATTTTCTCTTTCTTTTTCTCATTAATTCCAGTAAAAATTTTGCTCATCACGTGCAATTTTGTATATTCATTTTTCATGACTTTCCTAATGTCAGAAACTTAGTAAAAAGTAAAAAAAAGTGCTTATTATTTTCCAGAAATGTGCATGTCCATCAGATATTATATATCCTGTGTAGTAGCATATATATTTCTTTTCCTTGGTGATTTCAATTATAATGACTAAGTTTTACTTTCGGCTGCAGCCTCCATTTGTCACAAACTACTGGAAGGTAGAGAAGTCAAAGCTACCTCGAATTGGAGGTAATAATGAGCACGTTTCTTTCTTTGACCTTCACATTAGGAATAACAAGTATAGATCATAATTGAAGCTGTATGGGGATTGTTTTGCTGTTGAATTGTGATGTATTGTTTTGTTCTTTAGCTGCTATGATATACCATCTAATTTTCTTAAACTGCTGAAAGGTTTTTTTGTTTACCAGAGATTTTTACAAAGATCAGCAATACCACAACGCATATTGAGAACAAACGTTAGCATTTGTTGAATTATTTATTATATTAACTCATGCATTTAGAGAAAATTATTTTTTGAAGTAACATTATGAGAAAATTTCTGAACACGCAAGTTAAGATTTCAGATCCAATATTTGTGGCTTAATAATAAAGGATATTATGGTATCAAAAGTTTATATGAGCATACTAATTTTTTTGCCTAATAATAAAGGATTTCAGATCCAATAAAATCACTGATACTGACATGAGTAAACAACCATAATTTTGCAACAAGGCCCTCAACATTTCAGAAATTAGATTAAAATGTATTACATAGCCATATTCATGATTCGTTGTGCAAGGCTGGGATCTTGTTGGAGCAGTTCTCTTATATTAGTCTCTGTCTCCCCTAATTGCTTCTCCAAAATCTCCTTGGTTGTCTGATGTTTAAACAGTAAATTTGATTATTGTGAATTGTAACTAAAAAAATTTGGCATTCTTAGGAGCAAATACTTTGTACAGACTGGAGATCGTACCTAACAGAATGTACCAATAACAGACTTAATATAATTGTTAATATAATTCATTGACAGTATTGGTAGTGCAGAACCAATTTATAATCAGCATGGTACATTACCAGAATGTACCAATAACAGACTGATACAGTTCCTACAACACTGTACCAGCATTTCAGGCTGATTGGCACCATTCCAAGGTTCAAACTTGGAGCAACATACATATAAATATCAATTAGCAACATTACTATACCGTTAAAGATGAAATAGCATTATCAGAATCTTTGAGCTTCTTTTCCTGCTCATCAACTAACACCGATTTGGGCTCCAAAACAAACCTATACACGCAAAGTAAGAATACGTGAAATCAACCATCAGCATTTAAAATTTCATTATTGAAAAAAATATTATTTACAATAACTAAAGAGAGAAAATGATGAATGACTTTACAAATAAGCTGTGTTATCCTGTTCGGGTATATTTGTGGCACTTACAATTTTCCTGCAAAAAGAAATAAACGAGTAAGTATTATTATACACTAAGCTTCTGTTATTATAACATCTGTGGTTTCAGCACATATTTAACTTACACAAGAGTAACATATTTTAGTACTGCAATTCCTCAATTGTAGAAGAGAACCAAATACTTATTTTCATGGTTTATGTGACCAAATATTCTACACAATAGACCATTCTGGTATTTCATAGAACAATCTATACTGAGATATTAAGGGTGTATAGAAAGACTTCTGTGATTAGTTGGAGTACCATAAAACAGAAAGAATCAATTATGAAAATTTCAATGATATTGCTGGTACCAATAGATTTGTAGGTATTAGCATCATCAGGTACTTGTTTGAGTTCTTCAAGAGTCAAATATGCTCGTTTCTTCTCCCTTTCTTTCAACTGCATCTGATTAACCACCTATTTTTATACACATTTTCAGAAACAGAAATATATGCTATTAGTTACAACTACTGGAGGGTAAGGTGATAAGAACCTAAATCAGAACATAAACTCTTTTAAAAATAAAAATTGAACGAAAAATCATGAAGTTCACAAAACGTTTATTTAATCTCATGAATTTGAAAGGCTAGCGCATTCATTTTATACACAGCAGGAAAATATATATTTTTAAATCGCAAAACCAAAATTCATATTCTCTTTCAAACTGAGCGCACAATAAAACAAACTTTTTTTTTAAAAAGAAGTGGGTATACTCCACCGATTTTCATTAAAGGAAACGAAAACCATTACAGTGTTTATAGAACCTGGTACCACCTCTCTGGTACCTATACCAACATACACAAAACAACCTAGCTTGGTATTCAGCAAATACCAGCATCAACATACAGCTATCTAACAGCCAACAGTATAGCACAAAAACAGAAGAAAGAAAGTGCATAACCTACAGCAACTATCAGATTATTACAATTTTTGCACAATAAAACAAACTTGAATTATAAAAAAAAAAACCCAACCTTCTTCAGTTCTAAATAGGGTTAATTGCCAAAATTAAAGAAGTTACACTCTAGTTAAGATAAGGTACTGTTACAATTGAAGCATACAACTAAGAAGAGAGCTTATACTTGTTCTTACGAACTAATCGTTCACATAATCGCACTAAAGAGGGAGCGTGGCATCATTTAGCGATTAATTCACAAATCAAAACCAAAACCAAAACCAAAACTTCACAACAATTAACACTTTCGAAAGAAAAACAATTACTTGTTTCAGCTTCGCAGTCGTCTCGATCATGCGCTCTTGGAGCTCCTTAAAAGCCTAAAACGACCATAAAATCCGAAAATAAATACGAAGATGTAATAAACATAGCATGAATTCAAACGAACTTAATAAAAGTAGAATTGAAATGCCGCTTGATTAGCCTCATCCGACATTATGGTTTTTTTAAAACCCTAAACCTAAAACCCAGATGGAGATCCACAGAGAAAAGAGAAAGGAGATCGTCACTAGAGAAGTAAAGAAAAAGAGAACAAAACAAAGCAATTGATACGAAGTAATTACGAAAATGCCCCTGCTATCGGAGACTGCATTTTATGCGACAATTCTTAAATTTCTAACGGATTTATGGGCCAGGCTTCTTCATGGGCCGACCTCATATCAGGAAATAAACATCACCTTATTTTTAGCAGTACAATTAAACCCCCCTCGTCGGTCTAAACTTACTCAAGATATTTATAATGATAGTTTTAGAAGTGACAGATTATAAGTCAATCTTATGTTGTGTTTTGATTGGTTTTCTTGATTTTTCTAACTAATCTGAGAACTAACATAATCTCTTCTCCATTATTACCCCTTCCAGTATGCTTTTGTCTCTCTCTACTCTTGCTCTTCATTTGTTCAGTAATGGAGAGAGGTTGCGGCTATGATTCAGTTAATTAAAGTCATTGGAGCGACTTCACCCTTCTCTGTGCCAGGGACCCACTCGTCAACATCAGCTCTCTTTCTTTCAATTATTTCTAGGCCCGACAACAGCCCATCAGGCCATCACGCCTTTCTTCCTTCTGTTCTGTTCTGTTGACCAATTCAAACTTCTCTTCAACGGCTATCCCTAATTTGCACATCGCCATTGCTGACAAAATCGTTCACTTTGCAATTCCAGCCAACTCTAGGTTAACTTTTCTATTATATTCAAGAGATGAGATGGTTTAATTTATTTTTATGGGATATGTTGATGCAGAAAAGAATTTTTTTTTTCTTCAAGAAAAAAAAAGATTCTGATCCAAGCTAAGTTTAGTATATACCAAATTGTTCGCTAAAAGGACCATGGTTTTGAATTAGGGGTGCAAAGAGATCGGATAGTGGTAAAATCATATCCGTATCTATTTTTATTTTTTTGATATAGATACGAATCGGATATTAGACGGATACGTACGGATACAAATCGGATATCGGATATCTGTAGATATATACATAAATATTTTCATAATATATATTAAATTATATGGCGGATACGAATAATTAATATTCAAAACCATATCCGTTTCCGTATCTGCACAGATATTAGAATATTGGATATCCGTATCTAATTTTTGGATACGGATCCGGATATGATCGGATATTATCCAATCTGTTTACACCCCAATTTTGAATTTTACCCATATGGAATAAGTCACAGACAACACTGCCCAATAAAGCCCATAGTCCACATTTTTCAATTTAAGATATAACACCAAACAATAATTTTTTTGTTCCGTGAGTTTTTCAACAAATGTGCTATCACAAATTTTATGCGTTTTATTCCGATAATGGCACAAGTTAAAGCAGTTACGTACCCATATTCCTTTGAAATGCAGTTTACAATTGTCCATAATAAGAAAGACAATGAAAAAGGTGGCTATCAAAGATGATACACACATAACAAGTTCAATAATAAACCCCGTTCTATGGGTATGTTTGATTGTAAAACAAGAATAACTATTGTTTGTCTTATTAGAATAGTCAAATCTCAAAACTCTTAGGAATATCCTATTCTAATAAGACAAAAAAATTTGGATTCACTATTCTAACTATTTTAACATAACCAAATACCGAATAGCCTAACCTCATTAATAGCCTATTCTCAATCCAACCAAACATACCCGTAAAGTGTTTGTTCTATTAATCCTCATCTCCTCAATTTCATTTACAATGTCTGTAAATCTCACACCAGTATATTGGCACAGATTTACAAATGCCAAGGTAAAAAAAAAAATACAGATACGAAGGACAAGAGGAAAAATTTAAAGATTGCATGTGTACAATGTACTGTGGCTTGATTAATTTTACGAAACTGGTAGATCATCCTTGAATGCCGCAGTAAAAGAAACTACATGGTTTCAGTTTCGGAACAACCTATTTGCTGCTGATAGAATTGCTCTGATACCAGCATGTACCAGTTGGGAAATTAACACAAGATAAAGTTGAAGCTATTATGAGGCGATCTCTAGGCGAATCTCAGAAAAAAAAAAAAAAAAAAACAGAAAATAAAATGTCGATTTCGCGCATTCAACAGATGGATCTCGTTTCTCAACGATTTCGCGCGACAGCACAGCGATTTGTTAGGCCTCCGAATGTTATAGCCCAGACCTTACCAGGCCCATTAATGGCGTCTGATCGTGGGCTTCATACTTCACACCGAGGCACAGCTACTGCATGGAGTCCGCAACATAACTCAACTCATCCACAGGATTTAAGATCTCAAATAGTTAGGCGACGATTAGCTGAACTTAGATCCAAATCTACCGCAGACAATCCGTGGTGTCTACGCTGCGGCAGCAAAGGGCATTTGGTGTCCCAGTGTCGAAACGCGCAATTGTGCTTTGTCTGTAACGGGTTCGGTCATAAGGCGATCCGATGTCGCAAAGTTCCTCCCAGACCTCATTCACACCACAGAAATACATCTGAAGCCAACACCTCTAGGGTTCCTAACCCTAGATCACGATATCGAGAACTTCCTCTTGCGGGGCGGCGATCTCGCACTAACCTTCCCAGTGGTGGTGCCATGGAATACCGTACGCCGATCGTGCAACTAGAGGCGACTTCTCGATCTCAAGCTGTGGAGGCTAATCTACTCCAAAGCTTTGTGCTAGATGATATTGCGGCTTGGGGTCCGGTCAGAGTGGAGGAAACACTCAAACAGGTATTTGAGCGATACAACTGGATTGTTTCAGTTTTCGACGACTATAAGTATCTCATACAAGCACCCAATGCAACCTGGTTAGAGTCGATGGCATCGATCGGATTCCTCCGTCTGGGACCGGTTCAATTTCCGATCGTGCCCTGGGAACGAGAATTTGGTGAAGGTATGGCTCTTGACACATTTTGGGTTCGTATCTATGGTTTTCCCCTTTTTCTGAATGAACGGGCCGAATATGAGAAAATCTTCAATCCCTGGGGTGCTTATGTCCTTGCGATCGATCCGGGTACACACAGCGGATACGACGTGAGATTTGTTAGACTTCAGTTAGAGGCATGTGATCGAAAGCTCATACCGAGGAAACACTTAGTTCCATATAAAAACCCTGCTGGTAAGAGAACAGTTTTTGATTTAGAAATAGAAATTGAATCTGAGAAAACAGAAAATATCAATGCTTGGGTGCGCAGGAAAGAAGGAAGACCTTACCCGAATGGGACAGAATTCGGGTCTCAGCCTAATCCATCTGCTCAATCTTCCTTACCTAATGGGGGAAATACAGGCTCGAACAGTGAAGGAGGTGGATTCATAATCTCTGGTAATAACTTGATCTTGCGAAATGCAACAGATTCGGGTTTTGATCAGGCTCTGGTAGAAGAGGGAGTGAACGAAGATGCTGTTGACCTACTAGAGGATTTGACAACCTGGGAACAACATGTTCGCCGGGCTAGATCTGACCAAGCACTAATAACTTTACCAGACCCTTCTTCCCAAACCCACCTTGACCACCCTCCTCCTGTCACATTACTACCTTCTCTCCCTGGTTTCCCTGAACTATCAGTGCCCATTATCATTAGCTTCCCTAACAATATTACCCCTCTCCCTGATGCAGCTCTCACCTTCCAAGAAGATGCTGAATATACCATTCATTCTCCTAGTCTTAGTCTCTCCCCCAATCATACACCCAGCATGGAAGAAAGAGAGGAAGATAATGAGCCGTTATTACAAGTAATGTCTCCTTCTCCCAAAGTCAAACCTACTCCCAAGAAAAAATACACCTGGGGACACACACCAAAACTGATTACTATGGGAGAAAAAGGATCTGTTGGGGGTTCTAAGAAGCAGACTTCCGTGAAAATGAGGGTTAATAAAACAGTGAAAATGAAGTGCATTACAGTTAGTGGGTCGGGTTCTCGATCAAGTAGGAAGAAGGGCATGAGTGCCCGCCTCCGGAGTGCCGGTGGGTCTACGCCGGACAAAGCTATCTACATCTCAGATTCGGACACGCAGTTGCAAACCCCTACAGTGTCAGAATCCAAAACCCGGGGGACTAAGCAGGCGGTACCAAGAAGAAGTCTTAGGGTACAAGTGCAAGATGATCCTAACTCTCCTCTAAGCAAGGCACAGAAACGAAAAGCTGGTGAAGGAAGTAGCTCCTCTGCAGGTATGGCTCTTTTTCAAAATTTTCCTTATTCTAGATTAGATATAGATCAAATAGTTAATCTCTTTCTAGTATATCAAATTAGGTTAGGAGAATCTTTAGATGATTGTCATACAATAATCTCTAGCATTAGGAAAATGGAATGACAACAGTTTGAAATAGTTATTAAACAACTCATGACTAGAAATAGGGATGATAGATATCCCATACAGCTTAGATTAGAACATCTTAGTTCAGGTCAGGATATAGCAGCCCCACATACATCTGATGTTTTGGTTACAGTAGATTCTCCCCCGAGTACCAATATAGTTCCATATGAATATTCTTAATTGGAATTGTAGGGGCTTGAACTCCACTAGAACTAGGCAGATTCTTAGAGATTTAATTTTAGTGAACAACATAGATCTGATCGCTATACAAGAAACTAAAAAGGAGACTTTCACTACTCGTTGTTTAAATAGTATCTCGACTCGTTTAGATCAATGGTTCTGGGTTCCTTCGAATGGTAGATCAGGGGGAATACTCTTTGGTAGTGATAATAATAAAGTAAGAATTATTAACCATTCCTTACATAGATTTTGCTTAAATGTTACTCTTGAAAATAAGTTAGATAGTGTGCTGTGGCAAGTAACAGTAGTATATGGTCTTGTTTTAAGGCACTTAAAAAATGCTTTTTGGGAAGAACTATCTGATGTTAGAGATCCTGATTTTGACTTTTGGTTTTTAGTGGGTG
The DNA here is from genome assembly GCA_025461125.1 of Carex kokanica. NCBI lineage: Eukaryota > Viridiplantae > Streptophyta > Magnoliopsida > Poales > Cyperaceae > Carex > Carex kokanica. The sequence goes on along the minus strand of JAJGRX010001072.1, from coordinate 92,980 downwards.
ACTTTAATGCTCTTAGGAAAAAAGAAGATAAATCTGGACCTCATTTTGATGTAAATATTAGTAGGAATTTCAATAATTTCGTTAATGATCATCTTTTAGTTGAGCATAAATTAACATCCAGGAAATATACATGGTCTAGTGGTATTAAATTTGCTCTATTAGATAGACTTTTCACTACTGTTGCTTGGGATCAATATTATCATTCTAGTCAAATTAGAGCTTTAAGCAGCTTAGGATCTGATCATTGTCCATTAGTTATTCAAACTCACTCTGAATTTCAAAAAGCCCCTCCAACCTTTAAGTTTGACCCCATCTGGACTGAGCAATCAGATTTTGTAAAATTGCTACCTAAATGGTGGAGTGAAATTCCTTTGAAGTTACCTGACATAGCTGAGTGTTGGCAGAAAAAGTTGAAGAATCTTAGGAAAAAAATAAAAGGTTGGTCAAAAAAATTTTATGGGCAGAAGAAAAAAGAAAAAACCCAACTGACCCAAATCTTACAACATTTGGAGGTAATTAGGGAAGTTAGAACTTTTACCTCTGAAGAGGAAGAACAATGGCTTGATGTAAAAAATAAATTAGAATCCATATACCAGGAAGAAGAAACTCATTGGAAAATGATCTCTAAACAAAAATGGTTGGAGGGAGGAGATGCCAATACCAAATATTTTCATACACTTGCTAATCATAGGTCTAAAAAAAATCAAATAACCAGTCTAGAAGTTAATGGTACTATTACAAATAACTTGGTAGATATTAGACACCATATTGTAGATTATTATAAGAACCTATTAGGTACTGTTGGATTAAAATATGGTCATTTAGATTCTGATTTCTGGCAAGTAGACGAAAAATTAACAGAATTTGAAAAATGGGATTTAGAGAGGCCTTTTACAGAAGAAGAACTTCATAAGGCTGTTTTTGACTCAGAACCAAATGGGGCTCCTGGTCCAGATGGTTTTACTAATCATTTTTATCAATACTTTTGGCCAGTAGTTAAATCTGACTTCATGATCATGACACATTTCTTTTTTGAAAATAATCTGAATTTACATAGAATTAATAAATCTTGTATTTGTCTCATACCAAAAGAGAAAGATGCCTCTAATATTAAGAAATTCAGACCAATTAGTTTAGTTAATTGTAGTTTTAAGATAATCTCTAAAATGCTTACACATAGATTAGATGCTATTATGTCTAGAATAATAGATTGTAGTCAATCTGCCTTTATTAAAAATAGGTATATCTTAGATAATATGATATTAAGTCATGAAATCTTGCATTCTTGCCATGTTACCAAACAACAAGGTGTGGTAGTTAAAGTAGACTTTGAAAAAGCTTATGACACGATTAATTGGGATTATCTTTTAGAAATTTTACACACTAGAAATTTTGGACATAGATGGATTAGTTGGATCACTAACTGGTTATATAGTTCCCAATCTTGCTTAAATATTAATGGGATCCTTACTGCTTATTTCTACTGTAAACGAGGAGTTAGGCAAGGAGATCCACTCTCCCCATTTTTATACATTTTAGCTGCAGATTCCCTTAGTAAAATCTTTAATAAAGATAGGCAAGCTAATGTTATTAAAGGTTTAGGACCACATTGTTTAGATAATAAGGCTATCACTAATTGTCACTATGCCGATAACACCATTTTATTTCTAGTAGCTAAGGAAGAAAATATAGAAGCTGCATGGTGGGCCATGTTTGCATTTGAAGCATTATCTGGTATTAAAATGAATGCTGACAAACCTGAAATGTACCCCCTAAATATTGATAGTTCCATCGCATTTAATCAGATTTTTAGATGTAATTGGGGGGTTTTTCCTATCAAATATTTAGGACTACCTTTGCATTATAGGAAACTACAAGTTAGTGAATGGACCTTTCTAGTAGACAAAATACAACATAAACTCCCTCATTGGAAAGGATCACTATTATCAATTGGTGGCCGACTTACCCTCCTTAATTCTGTTCTTACCTCAATACCTTTATACACACTATCTGTTTACAAAGCTCCTCTTACAGTGATTAAACAAATTGATAAGGTTAGAAGAAGGTTTCTTTGGCAAGGAAATTCAAAAAAAAAAATATATATCTTATTAGATTGGTATACTTCCTGCCTTGCAAAGCAATTTGGGGGTTTAGGGATTTTAGATCTTAGGCTAATGAATATTTCTTTATTACTAAAATGGTGGTGGAAACTAAATTTTTTTTGCTTATTCTAGCACTTGGAAAACTTTACTTTTACACAAATATGATTTACCACATTCTAGTAGGATATGTTCTCCTTTTTGGAATTCTCTTCTTAAGTTAGAACAAATAGGATCTTCTAGTGTCACATATTCTCCAGGGGTCCACTCCAAAGTGAAATTCTGGACAGATATTTGGTACCAGAATTGTTCGCTTGCTACTAGATATTATACTTTATTCACCAAATGTATTACTAAAAACATTCTTTTAGCTGATGTAGTACATTCTCAGGGTAGCAGGGTCAAATTTAGGGTTACACTGGTAGGGGTGGATTTTTCTGAGTGGACTGAAATACTTTCTATTATTAGCTCTACTTCCTTTACACTTCCACATGATCAAGTCTCTTGGAGATGGGAGCATTCAGGGCAGTTTTCTACTCATTCTATCTATCGTTTATTGAATAATGGTGGTATATACCCTTCAAATGCTATGCTCTGGTGGCATTTGCCACTACCACCAAAAATAAGAATCTTTATGTGGTTAATTGAGCATAATAAAATTTTGACTAAAGACAATCTGTTGACCAAAGGTTGGACTGGTGATCCTAGCTGTTTTTTCTGTCCAGAATATGAATCGGTAGACCACCTATTTTTACTTTGTCCTCTTGCACAAAAAATCTGGTTCTGGTTAGGGAAATCTCAATTAATAATGACTCAATGGCATACTTGGCACGATATTTTTCACTATGCTGTGTGCTTACCTTCCTTTGATAAAATAGGGTTACTAATCATCTTAAGTGCGGTTTGTTGGGGTCTGTGGAAACACAGAAATAATGTTTGTTTTAACCACTGTATGCCTAATAATGCTAGACCCTTGATTTTGAATATTAAATCTATTTGTTTGTATTGGGCAGGTACCATGTCACAGAGGGTGAAGACGGCCATGGAAGAATGGTTGCCGATATGTGAAGATGCTATACCTTTAGATCAGTTTCTGCCGTTGGATTTGGTTCCGTATGAAGATCCAGGGGAAGGCGGAAGGCCAGAAGAGATGGGTGACACTGCCTCAGTGCAGTCATAGGTTCATGCTTTACCAATCCCAGTTTTGCTCACTAGTGTTAACTAGCCTTAGCCCTTTGTTAAGTGGCTTAGTTTTGGCCAATCTTGCTTACTTTTGGAGCCTAGCTGTTAATAATATTTGGCTATGTGTTGATCTATATCTTGGATATTGGATTCTGTTAGGATCTATATTTTGGTTTGGTTCTCATTGTAGAGAACAGTTACAATCCAAGGAACTTATGTAATTATATATTTCAGTAATGAAATGGGCTAATAGCCTCTTTTAAAAAAATATATATATATTTAGACTCATATAGGAAGATAGTAACAAAATTCTAATTATTTCGGTACACCATGAAATATTAATAACGTTGCTCCAATTTGTATTATAACTCAAAATACATGAAATTTCAACTCATAATACCACACCTACACATACATCGACTAGAGACGACCCCACAATATTACCCACTCCTATACCTCAAGAATAACCTAAACTTTCACATCACATTACAACCACCATATATCCACCATAACACCAGTTCATCTATTACTATTGGGCCAGAAAATGACAGTAGAAACCTTGAAAATCCATCAATCTAACAAACTCAAATTAACCCTCAAAACACTCAAGGCACACCTATGCAAGTTGAGGTGGCACAAAACACTCCTAGACCGTGGCAGCGTCATGTGTCGGCCTTTGGATCGGCCCCGCCTGCGACCTAAAGAAATACTCACCCAATATTATCTTATCTTCAGCGCACAGATGAAATTCCTTGACAAGACCGTAATTTAAGGCCTTCTCGCACACCCTGCATGCACCCCGAGGAAGGCCGACAAACACATGCAAGCGCACGGCCCTCTGACGTACAAGGTCTGATTGCGCAACCATTCGAACTCTTTCTTTGGTATCGCGCTCAATAAAGACGGTCAGGTTATCGTCGCTAGTTCTGGCAATCTTAGAAAGCAATTTGACGACATCGGAGAAGGTTTGGCCGGGAAGCACTACGATGGACCCGGTCTGGAGCGTAGTTCCACTATCAAGATCAATCAAATCCACCGGGAGAAGTAGATAACAAGTCGTAACTGCCATTATTGAAGGAAGGAGTAGAGGGAGATGAGGTTTAACGGGTTTTAGAAAATGAAAATTAGAATGTGAGAATGAAATTGAATCGGTGGAGCTGTATATATATAAAATGAAAAAGGAAGGCGGTGAAAGAATTGCAGCCCTGGTTATATTTAGACCTACTGTATATATGTCAAGAATTAAAACAAGAAAAATCAAATAAGGAAAGTGAGCCACATAATTAATTATAGGTTTTTTTTTTCTTTTGAATACCGACTCTGCCTTTGTAAACTACCTTCTATTTATAATTTAAATTTAAATTAGGAAGATGTTGTTTTCATATTTTAAAATGCTACAGTAGGAGCCTATTTATAACTTTATACTAACTTTATTTTATCAAATAATTTCTATTTTGCTTGAAGCACTAGTTATACGATCTCAATTCCCTAAAGGACAAAAATAGTGCTTTTGAATAGATTAATCTTCATAAATAATATATTAGCTTTAAATCAACGGCTTATGCGAATCATCTTTTAACATTTTTGTAAAAAAATTAGGAATACAAATAAACTAAGAATAGATAATGCAACCTAGATGAAAATAAAGTAACAAAACCCAATATCAATATAATAATGTATTTTTGTAAAAAAATTCTCTATATACTAAGACTTAATTACATTTAAATAAAAATATATATATTTAATTGTAGCATGTATAGCATTATATTAGCTTCATTAATGTTTTGTTGTGTTGAACTTAATGCATTTGTCTTGTTAATGCTACATGGCTTCCTCTACAGTTTTTATAATGTGATTCGATCATTTTCATTCTTATGCCAACGAGAAAAGAAAAATTCAAAGGAGAGAAAGAATTAATGTTCCATGAGAATTAAATCATCTCAAAACCTACTCCTTGAATTTTCAGTCATTGGGTTATATGAAAAGAAATAGTTTTTCGCTTGACATATCTGAGTATGAAGCAAAACTGAAAATTATACCATAGCAGTATATTATGAGTAGAACTAAGGTGTTCTTAAGCTCACCAAGCCCCTTTGTGAGCTTAACTCAAAAACCTATCGGATTGACTTTAAATGACACATCCAAACCGTTGAAACCGTTCTACTTCACGAGTGATGCATTTACATGTCAAATTTATAATTTTTCGAACTAGTTTAGTATAAAGTCAAGCGGTCAAAAGATAATGAAAAATGAACTCATTAAAATTAACTTATTCATCATCTTTTTTTGACCGCGTGACTTCATACTAAATTAGTTCAAAAATTTTAAAATTTGACATGTAAATGCATTACTCGTGAAGTAGAACGGTTTCAACGATATGGATGCGTCGTTTGAAGTCAATCCGATAGGTTTTTGAGTTAAGCTTACAAAGGAGTTTGGTGAGCTTAAGAACACCTTAGTTCTACTCGTATATTATATATGTTTTCTTCTTTTCTTATTACATGTGCTGCTATTTATTGTAGAGAGATGTACGAAAGAAAGAGTAAAATTAAGGTCAATATTGGCATAAAAAGACAAAAGAAAAAAAATATGTTTGATATTTTTGAAGCATGCATGTAGCATAATTTGCAATTTATAGTTTTTGTAGATCCGTTGTCCATTTAGATACAGTATTTTGTTATAATTTGAAATTTATTTGATAATTATATAAAAGATTTCAAACGTTTTATATATAAGCCAATAATTGTTTTCAAGACCAAACTACTTACCTTATAATAAAAGCATCTCGGGGATCATAATACCAATACCAAGTTTTTTCATAGAGTGGCTTTCCAGAGAAAAAAGAAATGTCAAATTTCTAGATTAGTTGAGGGTAATAGAACTTTTACTAATCTTGAAGAAATTCAAAGTCATGCTATTTCATATTATAAGGAGCTACTAGGAGTCCATTTAGATATTTTTGGTATTTTTCAAGCATGATAAAATATTTTGCAATTTATAGTTTTCGTATATCAGTTGTCCATTTAGATATAGTATTTTGTTATAATTTGAAAGTTATTTACTGATTATATAAAAATTTCAAACGTTTTATATATAAGCCAAAATTTTCTTAAAGACCAAATGAACAACTCACCTTATGACTGCTTCTCTACACTTACAACATTTACAAAAAAAAAAAAAATTCCATGTGTCTCGACAATAACTTTAGCATCTGTTCCTAATTATCCTTAACCCATATGTTCTTGCAATACATTTAATTTCAACTTAGCAAATAGGAGGCTCTTAGTCGCATCTCAATTTGCTTGTGAGAGCAGCATTTGTTTGCATTAAATTAATTGTCATTTACAACATCTTCATCTAAATGTAAATTTTTTTATGTCTTTATCAATGACTTAGAAATAACTTAATTTGGAAATTTACGTACAAATCACGTTTAATTAATTATGATATGGTATGAATATATTGCAACATACCACACATAGTCAAGGCACTGGCATATATATACTCTAGCTGGCATTTATTTCGCCAAGAAAGATGATATGATATGGTATCACTATTTGTATTTTATAGCTCAAAAATCGTTCTATGACGATAATCAAAATCCTTGAGCCTTAAAAACAACCACAAACTCTCATATTATAATACATCAAAATTCATCAAAAGTATTTACGAAAATAAAAACATACTACACAAACTGTATAACAGAGCATATATATATCTTAATGCACGCTACACACAAATTTTGATAGCATTTATATTGATGATATATCTCAAGAACAACTTTGCATTTACGATGTTCACCTTCTAGATATTCTAGAAAAAAAAAATTACTAGTCTATTTTATGTCGATTATGTGGTAAACAAAATATTTCAGAAAGATATCGTACTTATCAGTCTATTTAAAATTGATTGAGCAGTACGTATTAAATTTTAACGCATTTCATATATTTACGATTCTAATATGCAAAAAGTATTTTAGTTGGTTGATATTAAAATGATGACGCAGAAAAAAAGAATCTTGCAGTATCATGAAGACTGAAAGGTTCCCTCTTAGCGAGCAGCACAAGTTATAGCAAGATCCATCCAATTGGCGGAGCAATTAGGAGGCCAAGTAAATGTAAAACATGCGGGGAGGAACTATGTCAAGCAAGCACACAATTTGGCCAATTGGGCAAGAAACAGGAGAGTTAATTTCTATGGAAAACCGAGTTCTAGATTCATGAACAAGCTCGGATTGCAAAATATATAGGATAGACCAGACTTTATTTGAGATGGAGGTATATGACTACTGGTACGAGATCAGAGCTTTTGGAGGCGACACCAGGGCGAAATCTGGAGTTACTGGTAAGAAGGAAGCTTGTCAGAGTTTAGAAAGGAAAGTTACAAGGAACCCCTCCATTTGTTTTAGTTTTTCGGAAAAGAAATAGGCGGGCTAGATAAGGGGTCGCTTTTTAGTTTTTCAGGAGTAGTCAGCTTTCTAGTTTTTCTATCATCTTCAATTTCGTTTTTTAGTTTTTTATGCTATGGTAATGTAATCCTGTAAGACTTTTGTTTTTACTAATAGAGTATGCCTACGGCTTTTCATAAAAAAAAAAAATGAAATCATGAAGACTGAAAGTCATCATGCTTCTCTTTCTTTGGTGGTTGCATTCTAAACATGAAATATAATGTTGCCTTTATCTATGCTGATCATCAGAAATTTTTCTAATTAGCAATAGCATTTAAAATATGAAACATCCAAAGTTAGCATGAAGTCTGAAAAACCTCGGATCATAACAAGAACGCAGACCTAATATGTACACCACTAAGGGACAACATATACAGACTAAGATGTAACAAGTCTTCTCATCAGAAACCAATTTGATCACATTAACAAACATAAATCAGCTCAGCAACTCTTTGGTTTACCAAAATGCATTCCATTATAGAGAATTATAAAGAAGGCATAGAACAACAATCCATCCAAATAAATGGTTATCATTACAAGATTATCAACTATGTTCAATCACATAAGAGTCTCAATCATTCAAAAATGCATATGCATTACAATTTGATACCAGCATGTACCAGTTGGGAAATTAACACAATATTTAGACTCATATAGAAAGATAGTAACAAAATTCTAATTATTTCGGTACCATAAAATATTAATAACAATGCTCCAACTTGTATTATAACTCAAAACACATGAAATTTCAACTCATAATACCACACCTACACATACATCGACTAGAGACGACCCCACAATATTACCCACTCCTATATATACCTGAAGAATAACCTAAATTTTGACATCACATTACAACCACCATATATGATATATCCATCAAAACACCAGTTCATCTATTACTATATATTGTGCCAGAAAATGACAGTAGAGACCATGAAAATCCATCAATCAAACAACCTCAAATTAATCCTCAAAACACTCAAAACACTCCTAGACCGTGGCAGCGTCATGTGTCGGCTTTTTGATCGGCCCCGCCGGCGACCTAAAGAAATACTCACCCAACATTATCTCATCTTCAGCGCACAGATGAAATTCCTTGACAATACCGTAATTTAAAGTCTTCTCGCACACCCTGCACACGCCCCGAGGAAGGCCGACAAACACGTGCAAGTGCACAGCCCTCTGACGTACAAGGTCTGATTGCGCAACCATTCGGACTCTTTCTTTGGTATCGCGCTCAATAAAGACGGTCAGGTTATTGTCGCTAGTTCCGGCCATCTTAGAAAGCACTTTGATGACATCGGAGAAGGTTTGGCTGGGAAGCACTACGATGGACCCGGTCTTGAGCGTAGTTCCACTATCAAGATCAATCAAATCCACTGGGAGAACTAGATAACAAGTCGTAACCGCCATTATTGAAGGAGTAGAGGGAGATGAGGTTTAACGGGTTTTAGAAAATAAAAATTAGAATGTGAGAATGAAATTTAATCGGTGGAGCTGTATATATATAAAATGAAAAAAGGAAGGCGGTGAAAGGATTGGAGCCCCTGGTTATTTTTAAACCAACTCTGTCAAAAGTTAAAACAACAAATAAGGAAAGTGAATACCGACTCTGGCTTTATAAACTACCTTCTATTTATAATTTTAATTTAATATAGGAAGATGCTGTTTCATATTTTTAAATGGTACAGTTCGTAGGAGCCTATTTATAACTTTATACTAACTTCATTTTTATTAAATAATTTATACTTTTGCTTGAAGCAGTTATGCGAACACAATTCCCTCAGGGACAAAAATAGTAGTTTTGATAGATTAATTCTATTTTATAATCAAGCATATATAAGCTTGTTCACTTAATTTCGTTTAAATCTGATATATTCCTAAGAATATATCACTGTAATTTTGGATCTGGTAATCCAACTCAGAGAAATCTTAGTTGTGGAAATTCAGAAAATAGAAGGGTTGAATTGTAAAAAGGTAATAGTGAGAGAAGAACAAAGTAATTTGTATTCTATTTTAACGATAATGTTTGCCATTACATCAGCTCTATTTATAGAGTAGAGCTTGTATTACAGAATCTCTCAAGAATTGGTTTTCTTGATTTTTCTAACTAATCTGAGAACTAACATAATCTCTTCTCCATTATTTCCCCTTCCAGTATACTCTTGTCTCTCTTACTCTTGCTCTTCATTTGTTCAGTAATGGAGAGAGGTCGCGGCTATGATTCAGTTAATTAAAGTCATGGGAGCGACTTCACCCTTCCCTGTGCCAGGGACCCACTCGTCATCATCAGCTCTCTTTCTTTCAATTATTTCAAGGCCCAATAACAGCCCATCAGGCCTCGCGCCTTTCTTCCTTCTCTTCTGCTCCGTTAACCAATTCAAACTTCTCTTGAACGGCTATCCTAAATATGTACATCGCCATTGCTGACAAAATCGTTCACTTTGCAATTCCAGTCAACTCTAGGTTAACTTTTCGATTATATTCAAGAGATGAGATTGTTTAATTTATTTTTATGGGATATGTTAAAGCAGAAAAGAATTTTTTTTTTGCTTCAAGAAAACAAAAGAAAAAAGTGAGCTAAGTTTAGTATACACAAAATTGAATGCCGCAGTAAAAGAAACTCCATGGTTTCAGTTTTGGAACAACCTATTCGCTGCTGATAGAATTGCTCTGATACCAGCATGTACCAGTTGGGAAATTAACACAATAGATATTTAGACTCATATAGAAAGATAGTAACAAAATTCTAATTATTTCGGTAGTCGGTACACCATAAAATATTAATAACATTGCTCCAATTTGTATTATAACTCAAAACACATAAAATTTCAACTCATAATACCACACCTACACATAATACCCACTCCTATACCCGAATAATAACCTAAACCCATAATACCACACCTAACACATAATACCCACTCCTATACCTGAAGAATAACCTAAACTCATAATACCACACCTACACATACACCAGTTCATCTATTACTATTGTGCCAGAAAATGACAGTAGAAACCTTGAAAATCCATCAATCCAACAACCTCAAATTAACCCTCAAAACACTCAAAACGCTCCTAGACCGTGGCAGCGTCATGTGTCGGCCTTTGGATCGGCCCCGCCGGCGACCTAAAGAAATACTCACCCAATATTATCTCATCTTCAGCGCACAGATGAAATTCCTTGACAAGACCGTAATTTAAGGCCTTCTCGCACACCCTGCACGCGCCCCGAGGAAGGCCGACAAACACGTGCAAGCGCACGGCCCTCTGACGTACAAGGTCTGATTGCGCAACCATTCGAACTCTTTCTTTGGTATCGCGCTCAATAAAGACGGTCAGGTTATCTTCGCTAGTTCCGGCAATCTTAGAAAGCACTTTGACGACATCGGAGAAGGTTTGGCCGGGAAGCACTACGATGGACCCGATCTGGAGCGTAGTTCCACTATCAAGATCAATCAAATCCACCGGGAGAAGTAGATAACAAGTCGTAACCGCCATTATTGAAGGAAGGAGTAGAGGGAGATGAGGTTTAACGGGTTTTAGAAAATGAAAATTAGAATGTGAGAATGAAATTGAATCGGTGGAATTACAGGTCACCGGGGACGGAATTACGGGTCACTTTTTCTTTACTTATTGTAGTGTCATTTGCTTTGTAATCTGGAACGGGGGGTCTGGACTAGTGTTCTGTTTCTTATTTCTTCTTTTTCTTTCTTTTTGATGTAGACTAGCACTGCTGTTGATGCAAGTGTACATATCTTTTTAGTTTTTAATTAAACCGTCGGTAAGCGATTGCTAACTGACCATCAAAAAAAGAAATTGAATCGGTGGAGCTGTATATATATAAAATGAATCAAGGAAGGCGGTGAAAGGATTGGAGCGCCTGGTTATATTTAGACCTACTATATATATATGTCAAGAATTAAAACAAGAAAAATCAAATAAGGAAAGTGAGCCACATAATTAATTATAGGTTTTTTTTTCTTTTGAATACCGACTCTGCCTTTGTAAACTACCTTCTATTTATAATTTTAATTTAAATTAGGAAGATGTTGTTTTCATATTTTAAAATGCTACAGTAGGAGCCTATTTATAACTTTATAGTACTAACTTTATTTTTATCAAATAATTTCTATTTTTGCTTGAAGCGCTAGTTAGTTATGCGATCTCAATTCCCTAAAGGACAAAAATAGTGCTTTTGAATAGATTAATTCTCAGGAAATCAGAAATGTATTTTTTTTTGTGGTTTCACCTGTATGTGCAATATGCTTAAAAAGTAGGAAATGACATATTAGTTTAATCTTCATAAATAATATATCAGCTTTAAATCAACGGCACTATATAAAAGTAAAAAATGTTATGCAAATTATCTTTTAACATTTTTGTAACAAAATTAGAAATACAAATAAACTAAGAATAGATAATGCAACCTAAATGAAAATAAAGTAACAAAACCCAATATCAATATAATAATGTATTTTTGTAAAAAAATTCTATATATACTAAGGCTTAATTACATTTAAATAAAATATATATATTTAATTGTAGCATGTATAGCATTGAATTAGCTTCATTAATGTTTTCATCAACATGACTTTTGTGATTAATTTGCTTGCTTAAACCGTATTGACGATCGAGAGCTTGAACAACTTCTAAACTGGAATAATATAATTAATCTTGTTGTGTTGAACTTAATGCATTAGTCTTGTTAATGCTACAAGGCTTCCTCTACAGTTTTTATAATGTGATTCATTTTCATTCTTATGCCAACGAGAAAAGAAAAATTTCAACTTGGCAAATTGGGCAAGAATCAGGAGAGTTAATTTCATGTGGCAAACTGAGTTCTAGATTCATGAACGAGCTCGGATTGCAAAATAGGATAGACCAGACTTTATTTGAGATGGAGGTATGACTACTGGTACAAGATCAGAGCTTTTAGAGGTGACACCAGGGCGAAATCCGGAGTTACTGGTAAGAAGGAAGCTTGTCAGAGAGTTTAGAAAGGAAAGTTACAAGGAACCCCTCCATTTGTTTTAGTTTTACGGAAAATAAATAGGCGGGCTAGATGAGGGGTCGCTTTTTAGTTTTTTAGAGGAGTCAATGATTTATGTACAATTAAGAGGAGTTACAACGTTAATCCGTTTTTTTTTGTCGTTTTTCCTGATATTGGTAAAGGCATCCAATTTCTTTATGACTTATGAATGATTTATTTGCGAAAAGAAAAGCCTATAATTTTGTTGAACAAACTATAGCTTATCAGTAACCATATCCTTTTTAACAACGAATTATTTAAATAATTATTAATTGTTAAAGAGAAACCAAACATAACAAATAAATCGTGCACTTTCTTGGCAATTTTCCCGACAATTCAAGTAGTCCACTGAAAAATTGTGGCAAAACATTCTTTTTTTTTTACCCAATAAACTTGAGTCGATCGACATCATCAAAAAGAAAAAAAAAATGTAAAAAGGAGCTAAGTTTTGCAATGTAGGCCTATTCTATTTCCTTTAAATTTTATGAGATGGAAAATGTCTTGGATACAAATATTTCAAAGATAGGAGTGCCATATACAATTAAGGAATTGCTACCTAAACTGAAATAAATAAGAGATTCACACATGGATATATTTCGCAATACTCTTTGGCATACCAGAATCTGAGAAATGTGTTGGTACCAGTTGACATTGAATCATAGCGAAGAAGTAAAAGGGAGTCAATTGTTCATTTTCAAGAATATCTTTCATTTTGTCAAGAAAAGTAACAAGTCTTCTCAGAAACCAATTTGATCACATTAACAAACATAAAACAGCTCAGCAACTCTTTGGTTTACCAAAATGCATTCCATTATAGAGAATTATAAAGAAGGCATAGAACAACAATCCATCCAAAGAAATGGTTCTCATTACAAGATTATCAACTTTGTATAATCACATAAGATTCTCAATTATTCAAAAATGCATATGCATTACAATTTGATACCAGCATGTACCAGTTGGGAAATTAACACAATGTTTAGACTCATATAGAAATATAGTAACAAAATTCTAATTATTTATGTATCATAAAATATTAATAACATTGCTCAACCTTGTATTATAACTCAAAGCACATGAAATTTTAACTCATAATACCACACCTACACATACATAGACTAGAGACGACCCCACAATATGACCCACTCCTATACCTGAAGAATGACCTAAACTTTGACATCACATTACAACCACGTATCATATATATATCCACCATAACACCAGTTCATCTATTACCACTGTGCCTGAAAATGACAGTATAAACCTTGAAAATCCATCAACCCAACAACCTCAAATTAACACTCAAAACACTCAAGGCACACCTAAGCAAATTGAGGTGGCACAAAACACTCCTAGACAGTGGCAGCGTCATGTGTCGGCCTTTGGATCGGCCCCGCCAGCGACTTAAAGAAATACTCACCCAAAATTATCTTATCTTCAGCGCACAGATGAAATTCCTTGACAAGACCGTAATTTAAGGCCTTCTCGCACACCCTGCATGCACCCCGAGGAAGGCCGACAAACACATGCAAGCGCACGGCCCTCTGACGTACAAGGTCTGATTGCGCAACCATTCGAACTCTTTCTTTGGTATCGCGCTCAATAAAGACGGTCAGGTTATCGTCGCTAGTTCCGGCCATCTTAGAAAGCACTTTGACGACATCGGAGAAGGTTTGGCCGGGAAGCAATACGATGGACCCGGTCTGGAGCGTAGTTCCACTATCAAGATCAATCAAATCCACCGGGAGAAGTAGATAACAAGTCGTAACCGCCATTATTGAAGGAGTAGAGGGAGATGAGGTTTAACGGGTTTTAGAAAATGAAAATTAGAATGTGAGAATGAAATTTAATAGGTGGAGCTGTATATATATAAAATGAAAAAAGAAAGGCGGTGAAAGGATTGGAGCCCCTGGTTATTTTTAAACCAACTCTGTCAAAAGTTAAAACAACAAATAAGGAAAGTGAATACCGACTCTGGCTTTATAAACTACCTTCTATTTATAATTTTAATTTAATTTAGGAAGATGCTGTTTCATATTTTAAAATGGTACAGTACGTAGGAGCCTATTTATACCTTTATACTAGCTTCATTTTATTAAATAATTTATATTTTTGCTTGAAGCAGTTATGCGAACACAATTCCCTCAAGGACAAAAATAGTAGTTTTGATAGATTAATTATATTTTATAATCAAGCATATATAAGCTTGTTCACTTTATTTCGTTTAAATCAGATATATTCCTAAGAATATATCACTGTAATTTTGGATCTCGTAATCCAACTCAGAGAAATTTGAGTTGTGGGAATTCAGAAAATAGAAGGGCTGAATTGTAAAAAGGTAGTAGTGAGAGAAGAACAAAGTAATTTGTATTCTATTTTAACGATAATGTTTGTCATTACATCAGCTCTATTTATAGAGTAGAGCTTGTATTACAGAATCTCTCAAGAATTGGTTTTCTTGATTTTTCTAACTAATCTGAGAACTAACATAATCTCTTCTCCATTATTTCCCCTTCCAGTATGCTCTTGTCTCTCTTACTCTTGCTCTTCATTTGTTCAGTAATGGAGAGAGGTCGCGGCTATGATTCAGTTAATTAAAGTCATTGGAGCGACTTCACCCTTCTCTGTGCCAGGGACCCACTCGTCAGCATCAGCTCTCTTTCTTTCAATTATTTCTAGGCCCAACAACAGCCCATCAGGCCATCACGCCTTTCTTCCTTCTCTTCAACGGCTATCCCTAATTTGCACACCGCCATTGCTGACAAAATAGTTCACTTTGCAATTCTAGTCAACTCTAGGTTAACTTTTCTATTACATTCAAGAGATAAGATTGTTTAATTTATTTTTATGGGATATGTTAATGCAGAAAAGAATTTTTTTTTGCTTCAAGAAAAAAAAAAGATTCTGATCCAAGCTAAGTTTAGTATACACAAAATTGTTCGCTAAAAGGACCATGGTTTTGAATTAGGGGTGCAAACAGATCGGATAGTGGTAAAATCATATCCGTATCTATTTTTATTTTTTTGATATAGATACGAATCGGATATTAGACGGATACGTACGGATACAAATCGGATATCGGATATCTATAGATATATACATAAATATTTTCATAATATATATTAAACTATATGGTATATATCTACTTTTCGGATACAAATAATTAATATTCAAAACTATATCCGTACTCATATCTGCACGGATATTAGAATATCGAATATCCGTATCTAATTTTTGAATACGGATCCGGATATGATCGGATATTATCCAATCCGTTTGCACCCCTATTTTGAATTTTACCCATATGGGATAAGTCACGGACAACACTGCCCAATAAAGCCCATAGTCCACATTTTTCAATTTTAGATATAACACCAAATAATAAATTTTTTGTTCCGCGAGTTTTTCAACAAATGTGCTATCACAAATTTTATGCATTTTATTCCCATAATGCCACAAGTTAAAAGCAGTTACCCATATTCCTTTGAAATGCAGTTTACAATTGTCCATAATAAGAAAGACAATGAAAAAGGTGGCTATCAAAGATGATACACACATAACAAGTTCAATATTAAACCCCGTTCTATATATACAGTGTTTGTTCTATTAATCCTCAACTCCTCAATTTCATTTACAATGTCAGTAAATCTCACACCAGTATATTGGCACAGATTTACAAATGCCAAGGTAAAAAAAAAAAAAATACAGATACAAAGGAGTGAAGGACAAGGGGAAAAATTTAAAGATTGCATGTGTACAATCTCATCCTTGAATGCCGCAGTAAAAGAAACTCCATGGTTTCAGTTTGGGAACAACCTATTCGCTGCTCATAGAATTGCTCTGATACCAGTTGGGAAATTAACACAATATATATTTAGACTCATATAGGAAGATAGTAACAAAATTCTAATTATTTCGGTACACCATAAAATATTAATTAATAACATTGCTCGAATTTGTATTATAACTCAAAACACATGATATTTCAACTCATAATACCACACCTACACGGCTACACATACATCGACTAGAGACGACCCCATAATATTACCCACTCCTATATATACCTGAAGAATAACCCAAACTTTGACATCACATTACAACCACCATATATGATATATCCACCATAACACCAGTTCATCTATTACTATTGTGCCAGAAAATGACAGTAGAAACCTTGAAAATCCGTCAATCCAACAACCTCAAATTAACTCTCAAAATGCTCCTAGACCGTGGCAGCGTCATGTGTCGGCCTTTGGATCGGCCCTGCCGGCGATCGAAAGAAATACTCACCCAATATTATCTTATCTTCAGCGCACAGATGAAATTCCTTGACAAGACTGTAATTTAAGGACTTCTCGCACACCCTGCATGCGCCCCGAGGAAGGCCGAAAAACACGTGCAAGCGCATGGCCCTCTGACGTACAAGGTCTGATTGCGCAACCATTCGGACTCTTTCTTTGGTATCGCGCTCAATAAAGACGGTCAGGTTATCGTCGCTAGTTCTGGCAATCTTAGAAAGCAATTTGACGACATCGGAGAAGGTTTGGCCGGGAAGCACTATGATGGACCCAGTCTGGAGCGTAGTTCCACTATCAAGATCAATCAAATCCACCGGGAGAAGTAGATAACAAGTCGTAACCGCCATTATTGAAGGAAGGAGTAGAGGGAGATGAGGTTTAACGGGTTTTAGAAAATGAAAATTAGAATGTGAGAATGAAATTGAATTGGTGGAGCTGTATATATATAAAATGAATAAAGGAAGGCGGTGAAAGGATTGGAGCCCCTGGTTATTTTTAGACCTACTATATATATATATATATGTCAAGAATTAAAACAAGAAAAATCAAATAAGGAAAGTGAGCCACATAATTAATTATAAGTTTTTTTTTTCTTTTGAATACCGACTCTGCCTTTGTAAACTACCTTCTATTTATAATTTAAATTTAAATTAGGAAGATGCTGTTTTCATATTTTAAAATGCTACAGTAGGAGCCTATTTATAACTTTATACTAACTTTATTTTTATCAAATAATTTCTATTTTTGCTTGAAGCACTAGTTATGCGATCTCAATGCCCTAAAGGACAAAAATAGTGCTTTTGAATAGATTAATCTTCATAAATAATATATCAGCTTTAAATCAACGGCACTATATAAAAGTAAAAAAAATTATGCGAATCATCTTTTAACATTTTTGTAACAAAATTAGAAATACAAATAAACTAATAATAGATAATGCAACCTAAATGAAAATAAAGTAACAAAACCCAATATCAATTAATAATATATTTTGTAAAAAAATTCTATATATACTAAGACTTAATTACATTTAAATAAAAAATGTATATTTAATTGTAGCATGTATAGCATTGAATTAGCTTCATTAATGTTTTCATCAACATGACTTTTGTGATTAATTTGCTTGCTTAAACCGTATTGACGATGGAGAGCTCGAACAACTTCTAAACTGGAATAATCTTGTTGTGTTGAACTTAATGCATTTGTCTTGTTAATGCTACAAGGCTTCCTCTACAGTTTTTATAATGTGATTCATTTTCATTCTTATGCCAACGAGAAAAGAAAAATTTCAACTTGGCGAATTGGGCAAGAATCAGGAGAGTTAATTTCATGTGGCAAACTGAGTTCTAGATTCATGAACGAGCTCGGATTGCAAAATAGGATAGACCAGACTTTATTTGAGATGGAGGTATGACTACTGGTACAAGATCAGAGCTTTTAGAGGCGACACCAGGGCGAAATCCGGAGTTACTGGTAAGAAGGAAGCTTGTCAGAGAGTTTAGAAAGGAAAGTTACAAGGAACCCCTCCATTTGTTTTAGTTTTACGGAAAATAAATAGGCGGGCTAGATGAGGGGTCGCTTTTTAGTTTTTTAGAGGAGTCAATGATTTATGTACAATTAAAGAGGAGTTACAACGTTAATTAATCCGTTTTTTTCGTCGTTTTTCCTGATATTGGTCAAGGCATTCAATTTCATTATGACTTATGAATGATTTATTTGCGAAAACAAAAGCATATAATTTTGTTGAACGAACTATAGCTTATCAGTAACCATATCCTTTTTAACAACGAATTATTTAAATAATTATTAATTGTTAAAGAGAAAGCAAACATAACAAATAAATCGTGCACTTTCTTGGCAATTTTCCCGACAATTCAAGTAGTCCACTGCAAAATTGTGGCAAAACATTCTTTTTTTGTACCCAATAAACTTGAGTCGATCAACATCATCAAAAAGAAAAAAAATGTAAAAAGGAGCTAGGTTTTGCAATGTAGGCCTATTCTATTTCCTTTAAATTTTATGAGATGGAAAATGTCTTGGATACAGATATTTCAAAGATAGGAGTGCCATATACAATTAAGGAATTGCTACCTAAACTGAAATAAATAAGAGATTCACACATGGATATATTTTGCAATACTCTTTGGCATACCAAAATCTGAGAAATGTGTTGGTACCAGTTGACATTGAATCATAGCGAAGAAGTAAAAGGGAGTCAATTGTTCATTTTCAAGAATATCTTTCATTTTGTCAAGAAAAGTAACAAGTCTTCTCAGAAACCAATTTGATCACATTAACAAACATAAAACAGCTCAGCAACTCTTTGGTTTACCAAAATGCATTCCATTATAGAGAATTATAAAGAAGGCATAGAACAACAATCCATCCAAAGAAATGGTTCTCATTACAAGATTATCAACTTTGTATACACATAAGATTCTCAATTATTCAAAAACGCATATGCATTACAATTTGATACCAGCATGTACCAGATGGGAAATTAACATAATATATATTTAGACTCATATAGGAAGATAGTAACAAAATTGTAATTATTTCGGTACCACAAAATATTAATAACATTGCTCAACCTTGTATTATAACTCAAAACACATGAAATTTCAACTCATAATACCACACCTACACATACATAGACTAGAGACGACCCCACAATATGACCCACTCCTATACCTGAAGAATAACCTAAACTTTGACATCACATTACAACCACCATATATCCACCATAACACCGGTTCATCTATTACTATATTGTCCTAGAAAATGACAGTAGAGACCATGAAAATCCATTATCCAACAACCTCAAATTAACCCTCAAAACACTCAAAACGCTCCTAGACCGTGGCAGCGTCATGTGTCGGCCTTTGGATCGGCCCCGCCAGCGACCTAAAGTAATAGTCATCCAATATTATCTTATCTTCAGCGCACAGATGAAATTCCTTGACAAGACCGTAATTTAAGGCCTTCTCGCACACCCTGCACGCGCCCCGAGGAAGGCCGACAAACACGTGCAACCGCACGGCCCTCTGATGTACAAGGTCTGATTGCGCAACCATTCGAACTCTTTCTTTGGTATCGCGCTCAATAAAGACGGTCAGGTTATTGTCGCTAGTTCGGGCCATCTTAGAAAGCATTTTGACGACATCGGAGAAGGTTTGGCGGGGAAGCACTACGATGGACCCGGTATGGAGCGTAGTTCCACTATCAAGATCAATCAAATCCATCGGGAGAACTAGATAACAAGTCGTAACCGCCATTATTGAAGGAAGGAGTAGAGGGAGATGAGGTTTAACGGGTTTTAGAAAATGAAAATTAGAATGTGAGAATGAAATTGAATCGGCCGAGCTGTATATAAAATGAAAAAAGGAAGGCGGTGAAAGGATTGGAGCCCCTGGTTATTTTTAGACCTATTATATATATATATGTCAAGAATTAAAACAAGAAAAATCAAACAAGGAAAGTGAGCTACATAATTAATTATAAGTATTTTTTCTTTTGAATACCGACTCTGCCTTTGTAAACTACCTTCTATTTATAATTTACATTTAAATTAGGAAGATGTTATTTTATAACTTTATACTAACTTTATTTTTCTCAAATAATTTCTATTTTTGCTTGAAGCGCTAGTTATGCGATCTCAATGCCCTAAAGGACAAAAATAGTGCTTTTGAATAGATTAATTCTCAGGAAATCAGAAATGTATTTTTTTTTTTTTTTGTGGTTTCACCTGTATGTGCATTATGCTTAAAAGTAGGAAATGACATATTAGTTTAATCTTCATAAATAATATATCAGCTTTAAATCAACGGCACTATATAAAAGTAAAAAGTTATGCAAATTATCTTTCAACATTTTTGTAACAAAATTAGAATTACAAATAAACTAAGAATAGATAATGCAACCTAAATGAAAATAAAGTAACAAAACCCAATATCAATTAATAAAGTATTTTGTAAAAAAATTCTATATATACTAAGGCTTAATTACATTTAAATAAAATATATATATATTTAATTGTAGCATGTATAGCATTGAATTAGCTTCATTAATGTTTTCATCAACATGACTTTTGTGATTAATTTGCTTGCTTAAACCGTATTGACGATCGAGAGCTTGAACAACTTCTAAACTGGAATAATATAATCTTGTTGTGTTGAACTTAATGCATTAGTCTTGTTAATGCTACAAGGCTTCCTCTACAGTTTTTATAATGTGATTCATTTTCATTCTTATGCCAACGAGAAAAGAAAAATTTCAACTTGGCAAATTGGGCAAGAATCAGGAGAGTTAATTTCATGTGGCAAACTGAGTTCTAGATTCATGAACGAGCTCGGATTGCAAAATAGGATAGACCAGACTTTATTTGAGATGGAGGTATGACAACTGGTACAAGATCAGAGCTTTTAGAGGCAACACCAGGGCGAAATCCAGAGTTACTGGTAAGAAAGGAAGCTTGTTAGAGAGTTTAGAAAGGAAAGTTACAAGGAACCCCTCCATTTGTTTTAGTTTTACGGAAAATAAATATGTACAATTTAAGAGCAGTTACAACGTTAATCCGTTTTTTTTTCGTCATTTTTCCTGATATTGGTAAAGGCATCCAATTTCTTTATGACTTATGAATGATTTATTTGCGAAAAGAAAAGCCTATAATTTTGTTGAACAAACTATAGCTTATCAGTAACCATATCCTTTTTAACAACGAATTATTTAAATAATTATTAATTGTTAAAGAGAAACCAAACATAACAAATAAATCGTGCACTTTTTTGGCAATTTTCCCGACAATTCAAGTAGTCCACTGAAAAATTGTGGCAAAACATTCTTTTTTTTTTACCCAATAAACTTGAGTCGATCGACATCATCAAAAAGAAAAAAAATGTAAAAAGGAGCTAGGTTTTGCAATGTAGGCCTATTCTATTTCCATTAAATTTTATGAGATGGAAAATGTCCTGAATACAGATATTTCAAAGATAGGAGTGCCATATACAATTAAGGAATTGCTACCTAAACTGAAATAAATAAGAGATTCACACATGAATATATTTTGCAATACTCTTTGGCATACCAGAATCTGAGAAATGTGTTGGTACCAGTTGACATTGAATCATAGCGAAGAAGTAAAAGGGAGTCAATTGTTCATTTTCAATAATATCTTTCATTTGTCAAAAAAAGTAACATGCCTTCTCAGAAATCAAGTTGATCACATTAACAAACATAAAACAACTCAGCAACTCTTTAATTAGTTTACCAAAATGCATTCCATTATAGAGAATTATAAAAAAAACATAGAACAACAATCCATCCAAAGAAATGGTTCTCATTACAAGATTATCAACTTTGTATAATCACATAAGATTCTCAATTATTCAAAAATGCATATGCAATACAATTTGATACCAGCATGTACCAGTTGGGAAATTAACACAATGTTTAGACTCATATAGAAAGATAGTAACAAAACTCTAATTATTTCGGTACCATAAAATATTAATAACATTGCCCAACCTTGTATTATAACTCAAAACACATGAAATTTCAACACATAATACCACACCTACACATACATCGACTAGAGACGACCCCACAATATTACCCACTCCTATATATACCTGAAAAATAACCTAAACTTTGACATCACATTACAACCACCATATATGATACATCCACCATAACACCAGTTCATCTATTACTATTGTGCCAGAAAATGACAGTAGAAACCTTGAAAATCTATCAATCCAACAACCTCAAATTAACCCTCAAAATGCTCCTAGACCGTGGCAGCGTCATGTGTCGGCCTTTGGATCGGCCCCGCAGGCGACCTAAAGAAATACTCACCCAATATTATCTTATCTTCAGCGCACAGATGAAATTCCTTGACAAGACCGTAATTTAAGGCCTTCTCGCACACCCTGCAAGCACCCCGAGGAAGGCCGACAAACACGTGCAAGCGCACGGCCCTCTGACGTACAAGGTCTGATTGCGCAACCATTCGGACTCTTTCTTTGGTATCGCGCTCAATAAAGACGGTCAGGTTATCGTCGCTAGTTCCGGCCATCTTAGAAAGCACTTTGACGACATCGGAGAAGGTTTGGCCGGGAAGCACTACGATGGACCCGGTCTGGAGCGTAGTTCCACTATCAAGATCAATCAAATCCACCGGGAGAACTAGATAACAAGTCGTAACCGCCATTATTGAAGGAAGGAGTAGAGGGAGATGAGGTTTAACGGGTTTTAGAAAATGAAAATTAGAATGTGAGAATGAAATTGAATCGGTGGAGCTGTATATATATATAAAATGAAAAAAGGAAGGCGGTGAAAGGATTGGAGCCCCTGGTTATTTTTAGACCTACTATATATATGTGTCAAGAATTAAAACAACAAATAAGGAAAGTGGGGATCCATAATTAGTTATGAGATTTTTTTCCCTTTGAATACCGACTCTGGCTTTGCAAACTACCTTCTATTTATAATTTTAATTTAATTTAGGAAGATGCTGTTTCATATTTTAAAATGGTACAGTACGTAGGAGCCTATTTATACCTTTATACTAACTTTATTTTTATTAAATAATTTATATTTTTGCTTGAAGCAGTTATGCGAACACAATTCCCTCAGGGACAAAAATAGTAGTTTTGATAGATTAATTCTATTTTATAATCAAGCATATATAAGCTTGTTCACTTAATTTCGTTTAAATCTGATATATTCCTAAGAATATATCACTGTAATTTTGGATCTGGTAATCCAACTCAGAGAAATTTGAGTTGTGGGAATTCAGAAAATAGAAGGGCTGAATTGTAAAAAGGTAATAGTGAGAGAAGAACAAAGTAATTTGTATTCTATTTTAACGATAATGTTTGTCATTACATCAGCTCTATTTATAGAGTAGAGCTTGTATTACAGAATCTCTCAAGAATTGGTTTTCTTGATTTTTCTAACTAATCTGAGAACTAACATAATCTCCTCTCCATTATTTCCCCTTCCAGTATGCTCTTGTCTCTGTTACTCTTGCTCTTCATTTGTTCAGTAATGGAGAGAGGTCGCGGCTATGATTCAGTTAATTAAAGTCATGGGAGCGACTTCACCCATCCCTGTGCCAGGGACCCACTCGTCATCATCAGCTCTCTTTCTTTCAATTATTTCAAGGCCCAATAACAGCCCATCAGGCCATCACGCCTTTCTTCCTTCTCTTCTGCTCCGTTGACCAATTCAAACTTCTCTTCAACGGCTATCCCAAATATATATGTACATCGCCATTGCTGACAAAATCGTTCACTTTGCAATTCCAGTCAACTCTAGGTTAACTTTTCTATTATATTCAAGAGATGAGATTGTTTAATTTATTTTTATGGGATATGTTAATGCAGAAAAGAATTTTTTTTTTGCTTCAAGAAAACAAAAGAAAAAAGATTCTGATCCAAGCTAAGTTTAGTATACACAAAATTGAATGCCGCAGTAAAAGAAACTCCATGGTTTCAGTTTTGGAACAACCTATTCGCTGCTGATAGAATTGCTCTGATACCAGCATGTACCAGTTGGGAAATTAACACAATAGTTAGACTCATATAGAAAGATAGTAACAAAATTCTAATTATTTCGGTAGTCGGTACACCATAAAATATTAATAACATTGCTCCAATTTGTATTATAACTCAAAACACATGAAATTTCAACTCATAATACCACACCTACACATAATACCCACTCCTATACCTGAAGAATAACCTAAACCCATAATACCACACCTACACATAATACCCACTCCTATAGCTGAAGAATAACCTAAACTCATAATACTACACCTACACATACACCAGTTTATCTATTACTATTGTGCCAGAAAATGACAGTAGAAACCATGAAAATCCATCAATCCAACAACCTCAAATTAACCCTCAAAACACTCAAAACGCTCCTAGACCGTGGCAGCGTCATGTGTCGGCCTTTCGATCGGCCCCGCTGGCGACCTAAAGAAATACTCACCCAATATTATCTCATCTTCAGCGCACAGATGAAATTCCTTGACAAGACCGTAATTTAAGGCCTTCTCGCACACCCTGCACGCGCCCCGAGGAAGGCCGACAAACACGTGCAAGCGCACGGCCCTCTGACGTACAAGGTCTGATTGCGCAACCATTCGAACTCTTTCTTTGGTATCGCGCTCAATAAAGACGGTCAAGTTATCGTCGCTAGTTCCGGCCATCTTAGAAAGCACTTTGACGACATCGGAGAAGGTTTGGCCGGGAAGCACTACGATGGACCCGGTCTGGAGCGTAGTTCCACTATCAAGATCAATCAAATCCACCGGGAGAACTAGATAACAAGTCGTAACCGCCATTATTGAAGGAAGGAGTAGAGGGAGATGAGGTTTAACGGGTTTTAGAAAATGAAAATTAGAATGTGAGAATGAAATTGAATCGGTGGAGCTGTATATATATAAAATGAATCAAGGAAGGCGGTGAAAGGATTGGAGCGCCTGGTTATATTTAGAGCTACTATATATATGTCAAGAATGAAAACAAGAAAAATCAAATAAGGAAAGTGAGCCACATAATTAATTATAAGTTTTTTTTTCTTTTGAATACCGACTCTGCCTTTGTAAACTACCTTCTATTTATAATTTAAATTTAAATTAGGAAGATGTTGTTTTCATATTTTAAAATGCTACAGTAGGATCCTATTTATAACTTTATACTAACTCTATTTTTATCAAATAATTTCTTTTTTTGCTTGAAGCACTAGTTATGCGATCTCAATTCCCTAAAGGACAAAAAAAGTGCTTTTGAATAGATTAATCTTCATAAATAATATATTAGCTTTAAATCAACGGCACTATATAAAATTAAAAAAAGTTATGCGAATCATCTTTTAACATTTTTGTAAAAAAATTAGAAATACAAATAAACTAAGAATAGATAATGCAACCTAAATGAAAATAAAGTAACAAAACCCAATATCAATATAATAATGTATTTTTTTTAAAATTCTATATACTAAGACTTACATTTAAATAAAAAATATATATTTAAATTAATGTAGCATGTATAGCATTGAATTAGATTCATTAATGTTTTCATCAACATGACTTTTGTGATTAATTTGCTTGCTTAAACCGTATTGACGATCGAGTGCTGGAACAACTTCTAAACTGGAATAATATAATCTTGTTGTGTTGAACTTAATGCATTTGTCTTGTTAATGCTACAAGGCTTCTAAACTGGAATAATATAATCTTGTTGTGTTGAAAAAAATATGTTTGATATTTTTGAAAAATGTAAAAAGGAGCTTGGTTTTGCAATGTAGGCGTATTCTATTTCCATTAAATTTTATGAGATGGAATGCCCTGGATACAGAGATTTGAAAGATAGGAGTGCTATATACAATTATGGAATTGCTGCCTAATTAAGCTAAAACAAATAAGAGATTCACACATGGATATATTTCGCAATACTCTTTGGCATTGGAGCTGAACACCATCGGTTTTGAGCCGATGACATATGTGTATACCTTTCCTATCGGAGCGATAGTCATCAGTTTGGAACCCGATTGCGGATTGCGATTTGAACCGACGGTGAAGTGTTTTTCTGTAGTAGTGAAAAGGTCAATATCGTTTTTTAAGCATGATAGCATAATTTGTAATTTATAGTTTTCGTAGATCCGTTGTCCATTTAGATACAGTATTTGTTATAATTTGAAATTTATTTGATAATTATATAAAAGATTTCAAACGTTTTATATATAAGCCAATATTTTTTTGAAGACCAAACTACTTACCTTATAATAAAAGCATCTCTATCTTTCCAAATTTTTCTTTTCAATAAAACTTTGATCATGTCTCATCAATGTATAAAGGAGTGCCTAACTGAAAGTCGGCTGTAAACCAAGTGAGTAATAAAAGGCGTCAGGGCTCAAATTAACAATACAAAGAGTCAAGCGATGTGCAAGTGATGCTAAGCAAATGCTCAATTGAGTCTAATATGAACCAAGTGTTCGAGTCACAAGATATGTTCTAATTAACCTGGTGCAACTCGAACGCAACAAGAGAAATGGGTCAAGGGATAACTCAGTTGAACGCGCTAAGGCGATGAATCCTTATGTGTAATGAGACGTTAACAATTAAAGCTTCGAATACGTTCTAATCATGTTAGAACAATTTTAAGGTGATAGGATGATAGGGTTGCTAACGAGTTGAGTTAGCTTGAATTATGGATAATAGTCAGAGTCAGTCGAGTTGACTCGAGTTGAGAATACTGAGCCGAGCTGGCTCGCTGACTCGAACTCAACTCGCAAGTAACTCGAGTTGGCTCGTAACTCATGAGTCAACTCGTTTAAGGTGTTGAAATATTGAACACTTGAACTGATGACTGTTGTTATGTAATAATAGGAGAAGTAAATATTGAATTAACAAACAATCCACAACGTACGATTTAACAAGTGAAACAAGTCCACGAGTTGTAACGAGCGAGTTGAGCTCAACTCGAACTTAACTCATGAGTTAAACGAGTTACTTAACTCGAGT
This sequence comes from Carex kokanica, assembly GCA_025461125.1. Classification (NCBI taxonomy): domain Eukaryota; kingdom Viridiplantae; phylum Streptophyta; class Magnoliopsida; order Poales; family Cyperaceae; genus Carex; species Carex kokanica. Next base: position 65,379 of record JAJGRX010001072.1, on the reverse strand, counting down.
CAGACTAATTCGAATTTTAAATGAACGAGTTATTAGCGAGTTTGTCACCGAGTTGAGTTCGAGCGGCTCATGAGTCGCGAGCTTTTTGTACAGCCCTACTTGATGATCAGTCAAACCACCGTACCGGAGTAACCGTTCCCTAATACTCCGAATTCCATGAAGACAGGTGTCCAAGTGCAATAGGACAATGCACAACAAATATAATCTTTGCGGGCGTAAGAAGAGAATTCAAATTTGGTGGTGTATTTAAAATTTTGTGAACGCCACCGCCCTTATTTTTGTCTTTCATTATTCTTTTCTTGGACAAAAAAAAAAAGGTGCAAAAGTCCATGTTCGGTAGTGTGGATTTAGCTTCTTTAGAGTTCCTTAATGTCTTAAGCGGGCCGAACAACATCTCCTTAGACGGACTTAAAACCTTCTCCTTAGCCTTCCTTAGAACCAAAAATTAAGCTTAGATTTTCCCCTCCTTAAGATCCGGGTCTCCTTAGTACCTCCATTAAGCCCAAAAGTGTCTTTCTTAATCCTACCATCTCACCGAACACGTCTTCCTTAGTACAGATTAAATTTTTAATCCCCACTCCTTAAGGAGGGGCTGCCGAACATGGCCCTAAGCTTCCAAAAAATAGCTTTCCAACGGAGTACAAAATGTTGATTTTTTTTATCTACTTATTTTTTCTTTAGTATTAATAAAGTAACTCCAACAAACTTTTTTTATTTATGCTGGACTCTAATTAAATTATTAAAAATAATTATATATCAATTTTTGTTTCTCTATTTCTATCTTTGAAATTGATATTTTATATCATATTTTCATTTATTGAAGGCTACTATTATTGCAACTTGTGTTTTGCTCTTTTATAAACTAGCACTAACGCTAATTGGAATCAAATTTTGACAAAAGTTTAAATGATTTCAATAGTTAAATTCTAATTGATTTTTCAGTAGGGTTAAAATGCACCATTAGTTTTGTGCTCCAATCATGCTCCACATCCTTATCTTCATTTTCAAAGTCCGAACCGCTCAACATGATATTCATATTAAAATGTTTTTGTGACAAAATTTTATATTTTTTTAAATTTTTTTACTATTTTTTTAGATAGGTACAAAATCACTGTTTTTAATGGTCCAGAATCTTTTGAAAACAGTGATTTTGTACCTATTTAAAAAAATAGTAAAAAAATTCTAGAAAATATAAAATTCGGCCTCCAAGTACATTTTAATACAAAGATCATGGTGAACGGTTCGGATCGACTGTTCAGACTTTGAAAATGAAGATAAGAATGTAAAACGTGATTTGGAGCACAAAACCAATGGTGCATTTTAACTCTACTCTTGATTTTTTATGATCAAAATGATTACTGCATTACATCGGAAGAATTCGTTTACATATAATAAATTAATTACCTCAATCTTCTTCTCTCTTTTTTTCATCTATTTGTTTTGACAAAACAAGAAGCGACTTAAATATATTTTCATATTTTGAAGGTACGTTTTTAGAAGTTAATAAAAAAAAAGTACCCTGTTGTTGTCTGTAAGCAAAAAAGCAACAAAAATTGATGTTTTATCACATATTTTCATATTTTGAAGGCTACTTGTTGGCAACTTATGTTTTGCAAATAAATTGCTTTATCAGAGATTTCTAAAGAGTGCTTATATTTATTACTTCTAAAATTTGATTTAATGGATCTTTGGGATGGTTTCTGTCTTTTGTCATCAGAGAATAAAAATATTTTAAAATTTAATTGATACCTTTAAAAAAATAAAAATAAAATATTACTTTATATTCCAGATTTATTTGACTCTAAAATTTTCTATAAAAATTAATGATATTTTTTTTAGTTATATTATTTTTTCAAAGTGAAATACAATGATAGTTTTAGAGGTGACTACATTATAGAGCCACACTCATGCACGCATACTATGCAAGTCATTCTTCTGTTGTGTTTTCCTCTTAAATTATTTTTTTTGCATTTGAAAAAATACTTCTATTTTTAAACTCAATTGAAGGAAATTTAGAGATCTGAACAACAGGTTGAATTTGGTAGTGTATATAAAATTCTACGAAAGCCAAGGATGACAAATTAGTCCTTGTCAGAAACTTACATTTGGTCGGATTTGGATTCAGAATATAGAGTTTATTATCCATTTATCCCATACCAATGTAAATATATAGGCCGCAAAGTATTACATTCATAATCTGAGTTGCATATGAAAACCAGTAACAACTTAAAAAGGTACAAACACAAGCAACACAATCAAAACAAAGCACAGATTACAACAATGGTTAGTGTTTCATTAATATACTATTTTGTCACTTAAATACAAACTGTTTAAGCAGCCCAAACCACCAGAAAACAATTTCTAAATCAACCAATTAAAAAAAAAAAGTAAAAAGAAAGAAGAAAACTAATCAATTATTAACTAAACTCCAACCCCGGTTTTTACCTGTTTCTCTGGTTCCTTTTTAGTTTAGTTAATAGGGACTGGTTCACCATTCCACTCCTTGAGACACTCAAGTAGTGGGTCTATCACCTTTACCCTCATTGATAACCATGTAAACCTTGTCACACTCTTCACCCGGGGACTTAACCTTCTCACCCTCATTGATAACCATGTAAACCTTGTCACACTCTTCACCCGGGGACTTAACCTTCTCACCGGACAGGTGGTCCAGATATCGCGGAAGCGGCGAGAGAGGACAGAGGTACGGGCGGCATATTTAATGGGTAGTAGGGATATGATCATGACAAGGAGCGCTTCAGGAAGTGTTGAGAGCCTGTCTACCTCCACCCGCCTCCGTCTAGTGGGGTGTGATCGGGGCTTCTTCGCAGTGACAGGTGGGATTGGGAGGGAGTTGAGATCAGCGCTTCACCATGACACTGATGAGAAAAATGAATATACAAAATTGCAGGTGACGGATTTAATCAAACATTGAACTGAATTTAATTGAACGAAAACAAAGAAAATTGAAGAGAAGAAAGAGGGGTCGATCCTATCTTCACCAGATCCCTTATTCATCTTAATATCTTTTCGTGTACATTTTACGAAATGAACCCTAACATCCTAAGATATTACCGAACAAATCTATGTACCAAATATTAGATGTACTAAAAACTAAACTAAAGCAAACTCTCTAACATCATGCACTGTTCCCAACCCAAAATGGGAAATGCTAAACAGGTACTAAACATGATGCCCTCTAATACTAACCCTAATTTTAGACATCTCTCACTCCTCTAGATGCCCAATTTAAACTGTGATGCTAATTATAAACTTTACACTTTAATGAAGTTAAAGCCCTCATCTATTGTGTGCATTAAACTCTGGTCAACACAAAAGGCATGGCTTTGGGTCATGCATTTCACACAAAACCCAAGGGTCAACCGTCGTAAAACTAAATCCGTGGCACCTCAGATCCGTTTAGCGGCTTAAATAAAATTTGGGTTTTGAACAGTGTATATGATCCTTTGATCTGGAACAGCTTGATCAGGCAGGTGAGATGAACAGTCAACTGATCCCTCCCCACTTGATCTGACACCGATGACGGATTGACGTGAATCGCCATGGCACCAACAAAAATTGGGAGTAAGTTGGTATAGGATTAAAAAGTAAACACTGCATCAGGGTTTAAAGGATTGGAGTGACATGGATCAACTCCGAGTTGCAAAACATGAATTATTGGGCTGAACTGATACAATTTCTACATGTATGTGTGGGCTTGAAAGTCTACCAATTTATGATTTATGAGCTAGTTGATAGGGGTTATAAAATTGATTTTTATCTATTTGGTACAACATCCCGAAATAAGGCAGGCATAATTAGCACATCTGTAAAAGAATTGTATAAACAAGGAGGCTAAATACTTGACAAGTACTGATTGTCCTTTTGCAAAATAACTGTGTTTGGTAGCAGCAATAACGCTGATATACCATTTAGGCACTCCTGCCAAAAGAAGTAAGATGCACTTGTGTTGTGTGCTATAAGGTAAGCATTTAATTCCAGCGAAGTTGAAGCATCAAAATTTTGGTGCATTTCGAACAAAACACAGAGATGACTAAAAAAAAGTAATAGATTTAAAATTGGAAATAATTGAGGAAACCTATATGGTAGTACTTACAGAGATAACGAATTAGCCAAAAGATCCATAGCTTTAGAACAAAAATGTTAGCTTCAAATGAGATGAACATTTTTCATCACGGCTTCCCTGAAATCAAATCTGACAATACATGCGGCGCTTCTAAAACCCTAGTCTTCCACAACATATATATAGGAAAGATTATTCATGACAACCATTGGATCCATGAGCCAGATGTTAGCCACATGTGACAAACTCAAAAACCACTCTAGAACGAGCACATGGTTTTAGAAAACCATTCACACATTTGGTTTCCTCATTTGCACGTGGTCTACATGATCATGATCAGTTTTTTCTATAGAATGATAAAATTCACGTGCCATTTGCATGCGGTGTATATGACCATGTATGGTTGGTTCATTCTATAATAAAATGCATAACCTGAATGGCCTTGAATTGGGTCTAATTCCTACATAATTAAGCATTGGCATGTCTGGTCTAAATTAGGCCTTTATCTCTTACTTTCAATCAGGACAAAAATATCGCCTATAATGGCTCCTTTTGGGCCTTCATCTCTTACTATTGCTCAACCCTCGCCTATAATTTTTCTAACTCCACAATTTTATTCTCTCATTGCCATCCTCCCTCTTCCCCATGCCCACCCGCACCACAACCACAAAAGAATCAGCCCGTCTGTCTCTCAGTTTCCTCCAATTGCCTTTTTTCAAACCACAATAATAACCCTAAACCGAACCATTCTCATTAAAAAAAGCAGTAGCTATTGTCTATCTTGTGTGTATCATGCTCTGGTCAATACAAAAGCATGGGTTTGGGTCATGCACCGTGCCCTTTACCCGAGAGACAAACATCCAAAAAAACAAACCCATTTCACCTTGTGCTCAAATAGCAGCTGAAGAACCCATCAGTGCCATGAATAATGCGTACAATCTTTTAATATTTGAAAATTTTCAGTATTTAAAGACTCAGTTCCTCTCTTTTTTCAAGAATAGAAGTGTAAATTTATGTGTAAGCAATGCAAGTTCTTGTTGTTACATTAACCACAGAACTTTGTAAGAAATGTATTTCCATCATAAGTCATAACCAATGATTTGGACCTTGATGTCAATTAAGTGCCATTTCAAGAAAAGTCATATGCAACCCACTCAATTCAGTGCCTAGGACTGTTCCTTTTCAATAAAATATAGGTAGAATAGCTACGTCTAGTTAATTCAATTTAAAGCAACCCATTATCAATAGCCGTAAGCCTCCGATATTAAGAATTACACTGCGTAATTCTTCATATGTGATAAAAGGAAGTGTAATGGTAATAAAAGGATGTGTAAGTGTAACGGATACCAACCGTAGTTTTCTCTTTTAGTAGACATAACTACCAGTTTAAGAATCTCTGCATAATACGATGTTTACTGCCCATGACTTGACACAAAAATAGATGTCAATAATACATACCTTATGAATGAACTTCATTGTTTCAAGAGCAGGGGAGAGCTAAAGCAAATTAACCAAGTCATCAATGTTGTCATAATGGAAGCAGAGGTTAAGATCAAACTGTTTCAGATTAATTAGGGAATATCGGCGACCATGTCTGGCTCTGATAATTTATGAAATGAATAGCAAATTAATCATGAAGACAAGTAAAAAGTAGTAGGTAAAGGAGAAGATAAACAACCTCTAATTTTAACATAAACACAAATGCATGACAAATCAAGGCATATGAAAGCATAAAAAAAATGCAATGAGCAACAAACCTGCTACTCATACAATATAAATTTCACCTCTACAAAAAATTAAAAATATCTGAAAGTAAAATATCTTAAAAAGGTACTTCAAAACCTAAAAAGTAAAAAAAGACAAGAATCACAACATTTATATTTATATTATATTTTTTTAAATCATAATTTTCACTTCTTCAGGTAGATTGTATTTGACTACTTTCGACCCATCAAGATTTTACATCATATGACCAGTAAACCTACTACAATTATCCCATGTCTAACCGGACCAGTATCCTCTGTAATATTGTACAGAACAGTAAATCACTTTACGGCCCGGATTTACTCTCAGCCGGTGCCTATTCGGGTGATTTGAGGGGGCAGTATTATTTGTGCTTTGAGATTCGTGTAAAGTTAAATCTGACGACTGAGACCTCATCGTATTTTCTCGAGTATTACAGAGGATATGAATTCTGTCTAACCAGCACCTTAACAAATCTTGTGTGTTTCTAAATATTTTTGAAAATTTTCATAAATCTAATTAATATCATCAACATTTCCATTATTACCTAAATATATGTCATGCTTCTCCGAAAATTGTTTTTTGTTGAATTTTACATACACAAGTACCTACTAGAAAGGAACAATTTATATTGGATTAGCATATCAGACTGTAACCACACCTTTTCTTAATAAGAACAAAGAAAACTTACATTTTAAGATGATCAGTAGGACAACAAGAAAATCAAAACAACAACAAAGTAACACTGGATTTACCCAATCCTCCTCAAAATCAACGAGCAAGTCTTGGACATCTGCAACCGTCTTCACTACTAGATGGAGATCCCCTAAAGTAACTCAAATTTTGAGTTTAGATCTGGCCCGTCCGATCTACACGAATATTAAAGTGATCCCGTGCATCCTACTACGGAAAGAATTGGCACGACTTCTGATCGCCCGAGGATAGCTGGAGGATGGCAGGTGATGTCCGCCATCGCCATGGGCAAGTAAGAGGGGGCTGGGTTTAGGGTTCGGAGCAACTAATTTTGAGCATTTTGGGATTTGGGAGAGAAATTGTCAGGGAAATTCCAAAAAATTTGTTGGCGAATAACTGAATGTCTGAATGTAAATGTACGTAAGAGCGCGATAAAACATTTGTTGGATACTGAGAGTGCAGTCAGGATGGGCCGAAAGCCCAGTAGACATTAACCAACCACGAGTGATTGAGGCTTTATTACTTGGGCTAAGCTAAGCATATCAATTTAGATCAACTACTGGTTACTACTCCAATGAGACATGATTAAATATTAAAAAAAAAATTATACATGAGAGAATTTCTTTTATTAAAGAAGTCTATGACTTTATACATGAGAGAATTTCTTAAAAATAATGTGGTATCTGCTCATCGAGTACTGAATCCTATACGTTCATCCATGTACGTAACAGCTCCCGATGGCATATATATATACTCTCAAGCATTGGCGGGACAACCATTTTGTACTTGTAATGAAACCAAGGTTCTAAATAGCGATTATTGCGTCATTGCGGAAAGGCTAAAGAAAAACTATTGCGGATAGCGTAGTTATAGCGGAAACTATCCTACATAGCGTTTTTATTTTAAAAATATTATATTTTATATTTCTACTAATTATCAATATTATCTAAAGTCTCATATAGTAACAAGTAACACAAAATTGATTAAGGTATTACAATATTCATATTGAACCAGTACAAAATCCAAATTGCTATTCGAAATATCCTCTAATAAAGTAATAATATCATTAACTATTTATCTTTTTTCATTCAAAATATCTAAGCATCATGGCATAAACTATATATCATTTTCTATTAAAAAAAACTAAGCATCATGGCATAAACTATATATATTTTTTTATTTAAAAACAAAAACAATCTGGATCTTGAAAAACATTGATCCTTCAAATAAATTTTCAGTTTGGGCCTTTAATAAAAGTCTATGTAGCATAGCGTGTAACACAAATAACGAACTGCTATTACCGCTATAGTGGTCATAGCTGAAATAGCGCACTTTTATTCCATAGCTTAGCGTTTAAAGTCTAAAAACACTATAGCATCGCTATTGCGTCTCTATAGTGCGCTATTTAGAACACTGAATGAAACAAATAGCAAATTTGCTATTTTTTCAAGGGGAAAAATATTTGGAAGGAAATACCAAATATAATATTGAGAACTGACGGTTCAATTTTTTCTTTTTATAATGATACCAGGAGAGAGAGAGAGAGGCTATTTATGTTGGGATTTCGAGTAAGTTATAGTGCAACAATTAGAATCATTTCAAGATTTGTTCACTACCCGAAAATCAGAATCCATGCATAAAATTAATTCCAGGATTAAATAGAGTTTACCACTAGATGCGCAGCGGAAACTTCAAGCTCTAGCAGTAATCTTCTTCACTTCGTACACCTCGTGTCAGATCTACGTAACAGCAATCGCAGCCACGTCTCTATTGGTATCCACACGAACAGGTTGACGAACAACTACAAGTCGAAGTGCTAGCGCCAACTTGCAGTCCCCTCCTTGTCTTTCTGTTTTTCCTTTTATGCTGACTTAGTGCCAATTCAGATGAATCTGATTTTCGGTTTTCATCCAATAAAACCGTAAATACTTTTCTTCTAATTTCTGTCACTTTTTCTCTCTCAGTTTCTTATCCGAAAATTATCCTATTTTCAGTTTTTCTGTCTATTTTACTTTTGTCCGAAAATAGAACATATTAGAGAGAGAGAGAGAGACTTCAACCGAGAGAATCTGAAATCTGAACAGTTCAATGTATATATAATACATTACATCTATTCAGATTGCACCTATTCAGATGCACCCTTTCAGTTCGCACCAATTCAGATATATCTATCCAATCAGATCAGATCAGATAATATCCGAAAAACAGATATTTCGGGCCCATATTTGATGCAGCCCAAAAAGACTTAATCCATGCTTACTCAGAATATTAATTAAGGCCTAAAATATTCTGGTCTGTTAGTACATATCTAACAATTTATACATAAAGAAAGTATAATTAATTAAAAAAATGAAGTTGAGTGCTTTGACCTAATTATATTCGGAGTTGTATTAAGGTACTTCGATCCGAGCCGCACACTTGATCATATGTATATTGAAATCTTGTTATATATTAAGACTAAATTTTTGTTTTTTATTATTTTTTGTTATATATATAAAGCTCCTTTGAATTCGAGAAGAAGATACTTTTTTTTTAAATAAAAAAGTGTTAAGGATCAAGTTTAATATCCAGAAAAAATCTTCTATTGAAATTTTAAAGCTGTTAAAATCTTATAAAAAAAGATGCCTAATGAAATGGTATTTTGGATTGAAAAAGAAATTGAAACCGGTAGGTTGTTACCTGCTTTATTTATTGAAAAAAAAATAAGGTACTACAAAATCGTGTACAAGTAAATTAGGAGTTCAAAGCTTTGTTAAATATTAAAAATGTCCTTTAATTTACACGAAAAATCAATAGGAAAAGATGATTTGTGAAAGAACTAGGGTTTTAGAAGTCTCATACAACATCAGACTTATTTTGCACCAATCAATTTATATTTCATGTGAGTAATCATAATCCAGTTGTTTGTGGAAAATATGTATTATTTAAATCGTCCATTTCTTGTGCTCCTGACATCCTATCAATGAAAAGTAGACCAGGTGATTATTTACTAGCTACCTCATTGCGTGCATATGGAAATGGACCTGTCCCATCTGATGGAACTCTTGCATTATCCCATCTGATGAAATAGTCTATTCTTTTTGGTAATATAGGAAGGGACTTAGGTGCTAAAAGGAGGACTTTGACTGAAGAGTAGAACTAGGGTGCTCCTAAGCTCACCAAGTCCTTCGTGAGCACGACTCTAAAATCTATTGAATTGACTTCAAACGACATTTTCAAACTGTTAGATGTTCAATCTATATTAAAATGTGCTTGGAGACCAAATTTTACATTTTTTGGAATTTTTTTACTATTTATTAAGATGGTTTGAAAATTGCTGTTTTTATTAAAATTCTGCACCATCGGAAAACAACGATTTTCAAACCATCTTAATAAATAGTAAAAAAATTCCAAAAAATGTAAAATTTGGTCTCCAAGCACATTTTAATATAGATTGAACATCTAACGGTTTGAAAATATCGTTTGAAGTCAATTCGATAGGTTTTAGAGTCGTGCTCACGGAAGGGCTTGGTGAGCTTAGGAGCACCCTAGTTCTACTCTTGACTGAATTCATATTCTCTGCATTTACTCAAAAGAGAATCTTTTGAGTTAATGAATCTTGACTGTCCGATTTGTTTTAAGATTCGTGCTAACTAAATCTGCATTAGTATTAAAGAGCTTCCTAAGTTATAGATACGAGCCGGATTGGCTCCGTTTAAAATCAAACGGTTGAAATTTATTAACTCAAAAGATTCTCTTTTGAGTTAATGCAGAGGATACGGATCCACTTTGACTAGGGCTGCAAACGAACCGAATCAAATCGAATTTATCTTCAGTTTGAGTTTGGTTTGAATTAATTTCGAACTAAATTTGGTTTGAATTAATTTTGAATGAACTCAATTTCTAACTTTTACGAACTTTGCTATGACTTACGAGTTATGACTTATGGCTGGGCCATAGTTTGAAATTACATCACTTCAATAAAAACTCAGGCATTCTAAATTCTAATTACACAGTACACCATAGTTTATATCAAAGTTCATTACAAATACTAAAATTTATATCAAACACCAAATTTTAGTACAATCAATCAAAGTTTAGTACAATTACAGTATCCAAAGTTTTCCAAATAGCCAACAAGATTAACATTACCAAAGTTTTCAGATATCCAAAGTATTCAAAGTACAATTTAACTTAGAACTGAGAGCAATTATGGACTGGGCGACCTTATATTTTCATCAGCGAACATAAGTTATCAGCGGAAATCAACGGTTCACGTTTGAGTTAATTTCGAACTAAGTTTGGTTTGCGAACCTATTTCGAACCAACTAGGTCCAGTTTGAGTTTGGTTTGAATTAATTTCAAACTAACTAAATTTCAAATCAATTTTTTTACTAACTTTTTCGAATCAAACTCGATTAGGTCATGTGTTGATCATTGTGTTGATCAGATAATTTTAAGATAATATATTATAATAGTATTGTCATGTGTATTATTGAAAGGTGAAGCAGCAAATGTAAGATGGTTTTAGAAGTTAAATTTTGGTGCTTTTAGAACACCTACTAAAGTGCTTCAACTTTACTGGAATTAAATGCTTACCTTAAAGCACATTAATGCATCTAACAAAACGGCTTATTTTGCAAAAAAAAAAAAAATTTATTTGTCAAGGTTTTTGCCTCCTTGTTTATACAATTCTTTTACTGGCTGTTGTATTGAATAGATAGTTTCAAGTTTTATAAATTGGTAGTCATTCAAGTTTTATACTTCTGCTATTGTTTTTATATATGTAACATTTCATGTTTATAAAAAGTTAGTAAACATGTGACGGAGATTAATCATGTCCTAAACAATAATTATAGTTCGAGGTATGACAGTTTCATAAAAATTGAAGGATGAAATTAAGTTCGTTTCTTACTAATTTTTTATTGAGAATTGGAGAATACAAATATGTCAAATAATTGTCAATTTAGTTCATTTGATGAAAAGAAAATTGGCCACTTTGCGCACTACAAATATTAAAAAAGAAGTTCAGATACAATAAAAACAATGATGAGGAAAAAAAAGAGTAATATTTGTAACGTGACCCTCAAGATATCAAAAAATAGATTAAAAATTAGTATTAGAGCATCTACATCTCTAGTGCTATGAGAGTTTCTAATCTGATGTGGCAATTTCTAATTCAGTTTCAGAAATGTTGGAGAGTTTCTTATTTAGAAACTATGCATGAAAGTTTCTTATTAAGAAACTGTTTATAAACTCCACGCTGGCCAAATAATTGGCTCAAATTATTTTTAATTTTTAATTATTGTTGACATAGCTTAATAGAAACTCTAAAATTAATTTCAAGAATGTAAGAGTTAGAAACTTTAGAGACCTCAATTTCTAAAAAGTAATTAACAATTATTTAGAAACTCATTTAAGTTGCTGGGACGTAGATGCTCTTACATAGCTATATTAGGAAAAAAAAAGAGTAATATTTTTAAAAAAGTATATGCAATATTACCACATGAATTAGGTGTAGAGAATCAATAACAGGGGATTGATGAAGCAAACATATTAGGTCCTGTAAGGCATTTTCATAGAAGCACATTGAGAGTTTGAAACTTCTCAAATTAGGAAACGTCAGCATATCTTTTCCTGGCTCCACCAACGGGTGAAATAGATCAAAACCATCCTTCAGCCTTGGGCCATTAATTATATTAATTTGTTCTCAGCGTTTTAGATATCCTTCATAAAAAATCTTGGCTATAATATTAAATTTGCAAGAAAACTTGAAATACTAAAATCTTAAATTAATATGTTGAAAAATAATTTTAAATTGATCCATGTTAAAATGTAGACAGATTATATGGTTTTTATATGGAATGAGAGTAGGTCCGATGCCCATCGGACCTACCTTGGTTCGATGGGTGTGATGACCATCCGATCTGCATCAAGATTCATGTGTTCTGCATCAAAATTCGTGTAAGACTGTATTAATTCCGTGCGCATAAATCTTGATGCTAATCGTACGGTGACAAAGCTAATTGAACCTAACTCTAGGTCCGATGCCCATCGGACCTACTCCTATCTCTTTTTATATATAGTTGTTTTGACGGATTGCTCACAAATCTAGAAAGTCAATATATAGACCAAGCAAAAATGTTTTGACATGACATGAGGCCACTAGGATGGGCTGCCAATAAATTTGTTCCGACAAAACCACCATTAGCATAGCATCAGAGATGCTGACAATGAATAAAAGTGTGTGACACTGACAGAGGCTCCAGCAAATTATGAATGTTTTTTTTTTAAAATCGACTAAACTAGAGAATCAATCTTTAGTTATACAAATTAAACAGAGATGAATAAGGTTGAAAATTTAATCCGTAAGAAATTAAAATTCTAAAATCTTTAATCAGAACAAAAAAAAAAAGACGTTACTTTCAAATAGCTCAATGCCCGAAATTTTTAAATATAGCACAGTTCAAAAAAAAATATACCAAAACGGTACATTTTGGCCAGAATTTCGAATTTAGCACGGCCGCAGATCAGCTGAGCGGCCCCATTTACTGGGGACCGCAGATCAGCTGAGCGGCCCCCTGCCTTCATAATCCGATCCAGGAGAGAGAAAGTCATTTCACACTCTGATCCCCTCTCTCTCCTGGACAGGAGCTTCTTCTCCTGTAAGTTTTTTTTCTCTCTTTTTAAATTTTTTTTTTTAAATTTTCAGTAGATTAATAATTAATTTAGTTAATTTTTAATTTTAGGTTTCTTGTGTATTGGATTCAAAATGGCTCTTATGGTATCAATTTATACTGGTGGTGATGTTATAACAGGTCCTAATGGGGTTTATTATAGTATCGGACCTGTTACTGTGATTCCGGACAAATATTTAAACAATCATATTTAACAGTCTACTATTTCAAAATTTGCAGGCTGAGAGCCGTACCAATGGACTGGATGTTTATTTAGTTTTAATTATATTCGTAGACTATGTCAGATACTGGACTTATTTGTTATATTATGCCTCTTATTTTTTTTGTTAGTTTGTTATTTGTTTTGGTTATTTTTTTATTTTGTTCATTATATCACTATCTCCTCGTACAAAAAAAATATTTGAACCACACGACATATATAAAATACTTCAAACGAACGACATTTCTAAAATAACTTGCAACAAAATACATAAATTTAAACAACATTACAAACTACAACACAAATACAATTATTTTTATAACACAATCACAAAAAAAAATAACATATTTCGTAATTAAAAAAAAAATGGGGGGGGGGGGGGGGCGCTCAGCCAATATGCGGCCCCATTTCAGGGGCCGCTCAGCTGATCTGCGGTCCCCAGTAAATGGGGCCGCTCAGCTGATCTGCGGCCGTGCTAAATTTGGAATTCTGGCCAAAATGTGCCGTTTTGGTATATATTTTTTTGAACTGTGCTATATTTAAAAATTTCGGGCTCAATGCTACATGTTTTTGTTTTTGTTTTTATCATGTTTTGCTTTTTTGGTACTGATTAAAGATTTTAGAATTTAAATTTCTTACGGATTAAAAAACATAAGGCTCAATGCTACATGCTGACTGTTTCAAATGTAGACAATTCATCTGATTTATCACAGGTCAATAAGATCGACCATGCACAGGGGCGGACCCAAGTGTATCCAGGGGGGGCAGGGGGCAGCTGCCTCCCTTTTGGATTTTGAGTTTTAGTGGAGATTTAGTGGTTCTGATCGACTTTGCTTCCCCCCTGAAAAAGAATTGAGTTCTTTTTGCTCCCCTTGACGAAAATTCTGGATCCGCCCCTGACCATGCATTAATATTTGGATAACAGATGAGCCAAGTAGGGTGGCTACCGGTAGTCCGGTACAAGCGGTCCTATTAAACTTATATGTATTATTAATCAACTGTAGAGATGCAATTACGTGTTTCGCTCAAATATAATAAAAAAACCCGCTGAAATTGATGATTTATACACAATAATAGTAACCGTGTATAAAACTAATAACTTGCGTCATATATACTGTTTTTACAAGAAATTCGTATATTATTTTTGAAAGCTATACACAACTATTTAATATGAAACCGTCTATGTCACTTTTTGTACTCAGTGTTTTTTAAGAACCATGTATGTATTTTTTTGTCATATTTGGTGTTGTTTAACTATTTTGTTAATAATCAACGCAGTTTTTCTTAATAATTGAAAAACTTGACCAAACAGAGTGGATAAGTAGCTTGAAGGTCTTATAGGTATTTTACATTTTGAAGGGTTGATAGGTAAAATCCCGACATTTTTATTAATACCCTAAAAAAACAAAAAAATATCAAATCTACCCTCAATTTGAAAAAAAAATACTGAACCGCCCCATCTCTGGGCGGTTTTCTGGAGGAGGTGGACCGCCCAGAAATAGAGCGGTTTTCTACCATCAGTGGACCGCCCCATTATGGGGCGGTTAGGGCATTTTTAAATTTTTTTTAAAACTGAGGGTATTTTTATTATTATTTTTTTTTTTAGGGTATTAATAAAAATCTCGGGGTAAAATCACTTGACCAAACAGAGTCAGAAAAAAGAACGCTGGTGATCATGGAGAGCTGGCCCACAGAGTCAGAAAAAATAGAGAAAACCTAGAAAAACCGATGGGATGAGAAAGAGGAATTTTTTTATAAACCATAATTAAAAATTTTGTTTTTATTTATGTAACATTTCAGGTTTATAAAAAATTAGTAAACATGTGACGGAGATTAATCATGTCCTAAACAATAATTATAGTTCGAGGTATGACAGTTTCATAAAAATTGAAGGATGAAATTAAGTTCGTTTCTTACTAATTTTTTATTGAGAATTGGAGAATACAAATATGTCAAATAATTGTCAATTTAGTTCATTTGATGAAAAGAAAATTGGCCACTTTGCGCACTACAAATATTAAAAAGAAGTTCAGATACAATAAAAACAATGATGAGGAAAAAAAAGAGTAATATTTGTAACGTGACCCTCGAGATATCAGAAAATAGATTAAAAATTAGTATTACATAGCTATTAACGATTCGTTGTGCAAGGCTGGGATCTTTATGTAGTTCTCTAATAATAGCCTGTCTCCCCTAATTGCTTCTCCAAAATCTCCTTGGTCGTCTGATGTTTAAACAGTAAATTTGATTATTATAAAATGCAACTAAAATTGGATTTTTAACTTTTATTATTCATAATATAATTCTTAGGTTGCTAATATAATTTTTAGGAGCAAAATACAATACAAGGCATATATTGGCCACATTTGCAAAAATTCTTGGCTCAGACTGGGAACAGAACCTAAACTAAGAGACTGTTAACATTTGAGATTGTAATGAATAGTCCCTTTGACAGTATTGATAGAAACAATTTGTAATCAGCATGGTACATTACCAGATTGTACCAATACCAGATTGCTACAGTTCCTACAACACTACTGTACCGATAAAGATGAAATAGCAGTATCAGAATCTTTGAGGTTCTTTTCCTGCTCATCAACTAACACAGATTTAGACTCCAAAACAAACCTATATATGCATCAAACACATACATAATATATACATCAACATATCATAATTTCTGATCAACACAACAATAGAACATTTGTACCAATTACAGTCCCAGAAAACAATATACTGATTATTGACCGTTAAGTAACCTTCAAAACAGTTAGTTGCTTTTGCAAATAATTCATTTCAATTACAATTTGGAAACAAACTTTCGATTTTCAGCATATTCTTGTTACAAATTATGTGATTATAAGATTTAGCACATCTTTATGAAGAAACTTGTTTGTAGTAGATTTTAAATGTTTCCAGAAAGGAAGCGTCAAAATATGATTTACTAATAATTATGGTACCAATGTTCAAATAAAGCTCCATTACAAAAGCCCCTACTTAACAACATACATTAAGCTAATTTGGTATCCTAGTCCAAAATACTGCAGCACTGACATGTACCCCGGAAGTGATTCATTCAGCATAATCAAGCCCATAAAAAAAAAACAGATTACATCAGATCTGTACCAATCTTTCGGATGAAATGAACAGAAATATCATGTTTTCATCCTCTTGGATGACATTTCATGGGACAGCAACTTGATAACTTCACTTTTCTTATCACCTATTTGAAGGGTTGAAAAGTGTGCATAGTTTCTGTTGCCTTCAGAATTCAGTGGGAGTTTAGAATGCCAAACTTCATGCGCCCAATCAGATGGTTGCTCCTATTTTGAGATATAACATAACCACCAAATTATTGTGCAAGAAATGCCAATAGTACCCATGTTTTTATTCATATTAAAACTTCTTTCTATGTTCTTCTGTTTTCTTTTTAATTAGGGGTGGGCAAAAAGTGGCATTACCTCTTAATACAGAAAACACACAACACAAGAGAAAGCTAATTGAAAAGGAATATGTAATATTACCATATGAATTAGGTGTAGAGAATCAATAACAGGGGAATGATGAAGCAAACAGATTAGGTCCGTAAGGCATTTTCATAGAAGCACATTGAGAGTTTGAAACTTCTCAAATTAGGAAACGTCAGCATATCTTTTCCTGGCTCCACCAACGGGTGAAATAGATCAAACTCATCATCCTATAAAAATATCAGTTCCAATTAGACCAAACTAAATCAAATCTACAAAGGCAATAATTAATGCTAACAGAAACCATACAGATCAACTTAAGATAAAAACATTAATAATCAGATTTGAGAGTCGATATAGCACAAAAAACTCTGCTTCTCAATGCCAGGTGAACAATTTACTTGCTATATTGGGGATTTCAGATAAAGATGCACATGCTTAGCTGCCATAAACCCATCTAAGTAATGATGTACTTTATATATTATCAGATAGAATACTAAACTAGCGTCTTTCTTTAGGAAAATATGAAAAAAATATTAAATCCTAAGAATTATTTATCAATGATAAAATGCAAGGAAACTGAGCTTGAGTAAATAAACTGATTTAGATTCCATTTAACACCCAACAAAAGAAAACTAAAAATGTAAGGATATGTTTGCTATTGAACATCCTTCTTAACTACTGAGAGGAAAGTGAGTGGGTTACCGGTATCATTTTCCCTATATGAAGTGTCAACTCAGACACATTTGTAATAGATTTCAAAATGTCACATAAAACTGGCACCGACTCTTCGAACAGCACTGAGATTTTAATCAGTGCCTTTCTCAATACAGGCATCTCTCCATAAAATTCAGCAGACAAGCAGATGCTCAAGTCGAGAAACTCAAGTTTAGGGAAGGATAAACAAATCTTATCACGATCTATAATTTCAGAGCTTAGTTTCAGTGTCTTCACCGACTGCGAAGACAGATCAAGAATTCGGTCCCAACTAGGAAGGGGCTCAATGCATAAATATTCCTGATTTCTTTGCTGCGTGATGAAAGTTTGCAAGTCAGAGATTTTTGTCTTAATGTGGAGGTACTTGAGTTGAGTTAGGGGGAAAGTGGCAGGAACAAGAGGTCGAACTGAGTAATCACGGATGCTCCAGTTCAAGTCAATAGCATTGAGGAAAAGAGAGTGAAGAGATTCAAAGGATAGGATAAGTGGGACAAGAGACTCAATGGTATTACTATGGATATAAAGGGAGAGATCTCTCAAGCCTAGCGAATAGGCACGATTGAGCCAATTTGAGAGGAGATTGATCGAAAAAGGTCTGTTCGAGTGCTGTGTCTTGAGACAAAAACTCCGTAGTGGAGAAGAAGGATCGCGAAGACGGAGATATCGGGAGGTTACGCTGTTGAAGAGGCGAGCGTGGGGGAAGTCGGAGCGGTCGAGCTCCAAGGAGGAGGAGGCGGTCCAGAGACGGCGGTAGCGGCGAGCGAGGACATCCGTACGCACCGCAAATTTGGTGGGAAGGAGAGAGATTATCTGTAGGAGGAGCGGTTCTGGAAGTTCGGAAAGCCGGTCGACCTCGTCGTGGTTGCTATTCGCCATTGTTAATGGGGCAGAGGTAGATGGAGGAGGAGAAGGGTTTAAGGTTTTGGAGGGGGATAAAATGATCGCCCGAGGATAGCTGGAGGATGGCAGGTGATGTCTGCCATCGCCATGGGCAAGTAACAGGGAGCTGGGTTTAGGTTTCGGATCAACTAATTTTGAGCATTTTGGGATTTAGGAGAGAAATTGTCAGGGAAATTCCAAAAATTTATTGGCGAATAAAACATTTGTTGGATACTGAGAGTGCAGTCAGGATGGGCCGAAAGCCCAGTAGACATTAACCAACTACGAGTGGTTGAGGCTTCAGCTAAGCTAAGCATATGAATTTAGACCAACTACGAGTGATTGAGACATGATTAAATATTAAAAAAAAAAAAAATTATACATGAGAGAATTTCTTTTATTAAAGAAATCTATGACTTTATACATTAGAAAATTTCTTAAAAATAATGTGGTACTTGGGAATCTAGCACGATCTATATAATTTGACCGGGATTGTTAATCCACTGCATAATCTGCTCATCAAGTACTGAATCCTATACGTTCAATAATGTACGTAACGGCTCCCGATGGCATATATACATAGAGTCCGACTTAGCTAGGTCATGGAGTAAAACGCTTTGTACTCCACGTTATATTTTCATTTTAAAAATCCAAACTACCGATCCGAACCGCTTAAGTTGTTCTCCATATCAAAATCTTATAAAAAAAGATGAATAATGAAATGGTATTTTGGATTGAAAAAGAAATTGAAACCGGTAGGTTGTTACCTGCTTTATTGAAAAAAAAAATAAGGTACTACAAAATCGTGTGCAAGTTAATTAGGAGTTCAAAGCTTTGTTAAATATTAATAATGTCATTTACACGAATGATTTGTGAAAGAACTAGGGTTTTAGAAGTGTCATATATATATAGAGTACAACTAGGGTGTGATGTGCTCACCAAACTCTTTCGTGAGCACAACTCTACATAAATTATCGGATTCACTTCAAACGAGATGAATCCAACCATTGAAACCGATGTACTTTACGAGTGATGCGCGTACATGCAAAATTTTGAATTTTTTGAATTCATTTAGTCTCAAGTCAAGTGGTCAAAATTGATGAAAAATGAATGATCCAAAATGAAATTGTTTTAATGCATTCAAAAAATCATCAATTTTGACCACTTGACTTGAGACTAAATGAATTCAAAAAATTCAAAATTTTGCATGTACAGGCATCACTCGTAAAGCACATCGGTTTCAACGGTTGGATTCATGTCGTTTGAAGTGAATCCGATAGTTTATGTAAAGTTGTGCTCACCAAAGAGTTTGGTGAGCACATCACACCCTAGTTCTACTCTATGTATTGTTATGATTTGTAAAAGAACTAGGGTTTTAGAAGTGTCATATATATGTATTGTTATGATTTGATTTCGGAGCGGCTTAGATGAAATCTATTATTTTGTAAGTCATCAATGTGCTGCTTTTATCTAGATACTCATACAACATCAGACTTATGTTGCACCAATCAATTTATATTTCATGTGAGTAATTATAATCCAGTTCTTTTTCTTAATTGTTTGTGGAAAATATGTATTATTTAAATCGTCCATTTCTTGTGCTCCTGACATCCTATCAATGAAAAGTAGACCAGGTGATTATTTACTAGGTACCTCATTGCGTGCATATGGAAATGGACCTGTCCCATCTGATGGAACTCTTCCATTATCCCATCTGATGGAATAGTCTATTCTTTTTGGTAATATAGGAAGGGACTTAGGTGCTAAAAGGAGGACTTTGACTGAATTCATATTCTCTGCATTGACTCAAAAGAGAATCTTTTGAGTGAATGAATCTTGACTGTCTAATTTGTTTTAAGATTCATGCGAACTAAATTTGCACTAATATTAAAGAGCCTCCTAAGTGATAGACACAAGCCGGATTGGCTCTGTTTAAAATCAAACGGTTGAAATTTATTAACTCAAAATATTTCCTTTTGAGTTAATGCAGAGGATACGGATCCACTTTGACTAGGGCTGCAAACGAACCGAATCAAATCGAATTTATCTTCAGTTTGAGTTTGATTTGAATTAATTTCGAACTAAATTTGGTTTGAATTAATTTTGAATTAACTCAATTTCGAATTTTTACGAACTTTGCTATGACTTACGGGTTATGACTTATGGCTGGGCCATAATTTGAAATTACATCACTTCAATAAAAACTCAGGCATTCTAAATTCTAATTACACAGTACACCAAAGTTTATATCAAAGTTCATTACAAATACTAAAATTTATATTAAACACTAAAGTTTAGTACAATCAATCAAAGTTCAGTACAATTACAGTATCCAAAGTTTTCCAAATAGCCAACAAGAGCAACATCACCAAAGTTTTCAGATATCCAAAGTATTCAAAGTACAATTTAACTTAGACATGAAAGCAATTATGGACAGGGCGACCTTATATTTTCATCAGCAAACATAAGTTATCAGCGGAAATCAACGGTTCACGTTTGAGTTAATTTCGAACTAAATTTGGTTTGTGAACCTATTTCGAACCAACTAGGTCCAATTTGAGTTTGGTTTGAATTAATTTCGAACTAACTCAATTTCAAATCAAACTTTTTACGAACTTTTTCGAATCAAACTCGAATCGAATTACGAACTACGAAATCCATCCCAATAACACTTTTTTAATTTTTCACAATTCCATTCACTTATGCTCGATCAGCTACTATTCCACTACAATTTCACTATCCCTTCCTTGCTTACCAAACTAGCCCATAGTATTGTCATGTGTATTATTGAAAGGTGAAGCAGCAAATGTAAGATGGTTTTAGAAGTTAAATTTTGGTGCTTTTAGAACACCTACTAAAGTGCTTCAACTTTACTGGAATTAAATGCTTACCTTAAAGCACATTAATGCATCTAACAACACGGCTTATTTTGCAAAAAGACAATGGCCATGTTTGGTTGTGGAGTAAGAGGTGGATTAACTCTCTTACTCCACACTTAATCCACCAAACATGGAGTAAAATTGATGGAGTAAGTTGGAGTAAGATTTAAATTAATCTGGAGTAAGTTACTCCACCTCTTCAGATGGATTAGCTTACTCCACGTCATGGGGCCCACTGTCATACACTAGTTCTATTTTTTTATTTTCTCTCTCTTCATTAGACAACAGACAACGATATTTCTAGAGTAACTTAATCCGTTGCTTAAGTTGCATGACCCAACCAAACATGATTAACTTACTCCACCTTAACTTGGAGTAAGCAATTTAATCCGGATTAAAGTTACTCCACAACCAAACATGACCAATAATATTTGTCAATGTTTTTGCCTCGTTGTTTATACAATTCTTTTACTGGCTGTTGACCTGTTGTACTGAATAGATAGTTTCAAGTTTTATAACCCTGTCAATTAGCTTAACATCATAAATTGGTAGTCTTAGTTTCAATATAACCCTGTCAATTAACTTTTATTATTCATAATATAAATCTTAGGTTGCTAATATAATTTTTAGGAGCAAAATACAATACAAGGCATATATTGGCCACATTTGCAATTCTTGGTTCAGACTGGGAACAGAACCTAAACTAAGAGACTGTTAACATTTGAGATTGTAATGAATAGTCCCTTTGACAGTATTGGTAGAAACAATTTGTAATCAGCATGGTACATTACCAGATTGTACCAATACCAGATTGCTACAGTTCCTACAACACTACTGTACCGATAAAATCGCATTATCAGAATCTTTGAGGTTCTTTTCCTACTCATCAACTAACACAGATTTAGACTCCAAAACAAACCTATATATGCATCAAACACATACATAATATATACATCAACATATCATAATTTCTGATCAACACAACAATAGAACATTTGTACCAATTACAGTCCCAGAAAACAATATACTGATTATTGACCGTTAAGTAACCTTCAAAACAGTTGGTTGCTTTTGCAAATAATTCATTTCAATTACAATTTGGAAACAAACTTTTGATTTTCAGCATATTCTTGTGACAAATTATGTGATTATAAGATTTAGCACATCTTTATGAAGAAACTTGTTTGTAGTAGATTTTAAATGTTTCCAGAAAGGAAGCGTCAAAATATGATTTACTAATAATTATGGTACCAATGTTCAAATAAAGCTCCATTACAAAAGCCTCTACTTAACAACATACATTAAGCTGATTTGGTATCCTAGTCCAAAATACTGCAGCACTGACATGTACCCCGGAAGTGATTCATTGAGCATAATCAAGCCCATAAAAAAAACCGAATACATCAGATCTGTACCAATCTTTCGGATGAAATGAACAGAAATATCATGTTTTCATCCTCTTGGATGACATTTCATGGGACAGCAACTTGATAACTTCACTTTTCTTATCACCTATTTGAAGGGTTGAAAAGTGTGCATATTTTCTGTTGCCTTCAGAATTCAGTGGGAGTTTAGAACGCCACCAAACTTCAGGCGCCCAGCTCATTATAGATCGCTCCTATTTTGAGATATAACATAGCCACCAAATTATTGTGCAAGAATTGCCAATAGTACCCATGTTTTTTATCCATATTAAAACTTCTTTTTATGTTCTTCTGTTTTCTTTTTAATTAGGGGTGGGCAAAAAAGTGGCATTACCTCTTAATACAGAGAACACACAACACAAGAGAAAGTTAGCTAATTGAAAAAGAATATGTAATATTACCATATGAATTAGGTGTAGAGAATCAATAACAGGGGAATGATGAAGCAAACATATTAGGTCTTGTAAGGAATTTTTGTAGAAGCACATTGAGAGTTTGAGACTTCTCAAATTAGGAAGCATCAACATATCTTTTCCTGGCTCCACCAACGGGTGAAATAGATCAAAGTCATCATAGCCAGCCTATAAAAATATCAGTTCCAATTAGACCAAACTAAATCAAATCTACAAAGGCAATAATTAATGCTAACAGAAACCATACAGATCAAATTAAGATAAAAACATTAATAATCAGATTTGAGAGTCGATATAGCACAAAAAACTCTGCTTCTCAATGCCAGGTGAACAATTTACTTGCTATATTGGGGATTTCAGATAAAGATGCACATGCTTAGCTGCCATAAACCCATCTAAGTAATGATGTACTTTATATATTATCAGATAGAATACTAAACTAGCGTCTTTCTTTAGGAAAATATGAAAAAAATATTAAATCCTAAGAATTATTTATCAATGATAAAATGCAAGGAAACTGAGCTTGAGTAAATAAACTGATTTAGATTCCATTTAACACCCAACAAAAGAAAACTAAAAATGTAAGGATATGTTTGCTATTGAACATCCTTCTTAACTACTGAGAGGAAAGTGAGTGGGTTACCGTTATCATTTTCCCTATATGAAGTGTCAACTCAGACACATTTGTAATAGATTTCAAAATGCCACATAAAACTGACACCGACTCTTCCAACAGCACTGAGATTTTAATCAGTGCCTTTCTCAATACAGGCATCTCTCCATAAAATTCAACCAACAAGCAGATGCTCAAGTCGAGAAACTCAAGTTTAGGGAAGGATAAGCAAATCTTAGCAAGATCTCTATATCCAGAGCTTAGTTTCAGTGTCTTCACTGACTGCGAAGACAGATCAAGAATTCGTTCGCAACTACGAAGGGGCTCAAAGCATAAATATTCCAGATTTCTTTGCTCCGTGATGAAAGTTTGTAAGTCAGAGTCAGAGATTTTTGCCTTAATGTGGAGGTACTTGAGTTGAGTTAGGGGGAAAGTGGCGGCAACAAGAGGTCGAACTGAGGAATACCTGTTGTCCCCGTTCAAGTCAATAGAATTGAGGAAAAGAGAGTGAAGAGATTCAAAGGATAGGATAAGTGGGAAAAGAGACTCAATGGTTTTACTATGGATATAAAGGGAGAGATCTCTCAAGCCTAGCGAATAGGCACGACTGAGCCAATTTGAGAGGAGATTGATCGAAAAAGGTCTGTTCGAGGCCTGTGTCTTGAGACAAAAACTCCGTAGTGGAGAAGAAGGATCGCGAAGACGGAGACATCGGGAGGTTACACCGTTGAAGAGGCGACCGTGGGGGAAGTCGGAGCGGTCGAGCTCCAAGGAGGAGGAGGCGGTCCAGAGACGGCGGTAGCGGCGAGCGAGGACATCCGTACGCACCGCAAATTTGGTGGGAAGGAAAGAGAGTAACTGTAGGAGGAGCGGCTCGGGAAGATCGGAAAGCCTGTCGACTTCTTCCTCATTGCTGTTCGACATTGTTAATGGGGTAGAGGTAGATGGAGGAGGAGAAGGGTTTAAGGTTTTGGAGGGGAATTAAATGTATTGCAAAAAAATAAGGTTACGTTTATTTCCTGATATGAGGCTCAGCCCATGAAGAAGCCTGGCCCATAAATCCATTAGAAGAATTGTATATTGAAATCTTGTTAAGACTAGATTTCCTGATATCGGAATTTTACATTATATATCGACCGTTCAAATTAAAACTGTCAATCCGAACCGTACAATTTAATGTTTTTGTTTTTTACATTTTTTTATATGGAGAAAATCGTGAATATCATTTAAATTAATGAGATATTCTTCCTATTCAAAGAAATAATAAAAATAATAGAAGTTGCAGTTTTGATAAAGGGCATTATTGTTTGGTCTCTAATGTACTGTATTAATCATTGTCTTGTTTTATTAACATACACCATGTTTCGTTGTGGACTAAAGGTGGATTAAAGGCTTTAGGCCACTGTTATTCCACCAAACATGATTTAAATTGACTGGCCTAATATGAAATAGCTTTAAATTTAATCCAGCCTAAACATGCCTAAATTAAATCACCTCATGAGGTGTCTTAAATTTTTCTTCAATTTTAAGCCACTGGGACCCACTGTCATTCACCTTCAACCATGTCACCCCTCTCCTCTCATAACTTTAGGCACAACTAAACATAAATAATTTAGACTAGCCTAAGTTGAAATAACCAACTTAGGCCACTTTAGATTTAGTCCACAACCAAACACCACCATAAAGCTGTAATTGGGTAGGATGTTACTGCATAATTTTCTCTCCATAATTTATTTCTTTTGATAGGCAAGGCAACATTGGTTTCAGTGTTAAATTATTTTTACTCCATAAAGCTCCTTTGAATTCAAAACGAAGATACTTTTAAAAAAAAATTAATATCCATAAAAAAATTTCTATTGAAATTTTAAATCTGTTAAAATCTTATAAAAAATATATACTATGAAATGGTATTTTGGATTGAAAAAGAAATTGAAACCGATAGGTTGTTAACTGCTCTTTTGAAAGAAAAAAAAATAAGGTACTACAAAAACGGGTACAAGTTAATTAGGAGTTAAAAGTTTTATAAAATATTAAAAATGTCTTTTACACGAAAAGTGAATTTGAATAGAAACATAATATCTAAAAATGTCCTTTAAAAGTCAATTCTTGAATTACCGGTATTATACTATTAGTATAATTTTTTTTTCTTAATGCGCTCTCTCATGTACTTCTAAATAAACCATTCAATTGAACCTATCACGGATCCAGGATTTTCGTCAAAGAGACAAAAAAAATATCTAATTGGATTTAAATCCATTAATCAATTGAGTACTCGATAAAAAATAATGTTTTAACTTATAATTTCCAATGTTTTGACTTGTAATTTCTGATACTCTAACTTATAATTCTAATTACCAATCAAAATTCAACAAATTTATTTTAATTTTAACTTTAAATTTAATCCGAAGTACAAATCAAACATCCAGAGGAGGGCAAAAAAAATTTCATGGAAGACAAAGTCGGTCAAGACCGATAAATCTCCACTAAAACTCAAAATCTAGGAGGAGCAGCTGCCCTGGGAACACTCTGGGTCTGCCCCTGTTTAAGAGTGCAAACGGATCAGGTATTATCCATTCAAATTCGGAGCAACATACATATAAATATCAACTAACAACACTATTGTACCGATAAAGATGAAATAGCTGCTTTTCCTGCTCATCAACTAACACCAATTTAAGCTCCAAAACAGACCTATATATGCATCAAACACATCCGTACTATATGCATAATATATACGTCAACATATCATAAGTTTTGATCAACCACAACAAAAGCACATTTGCGCCAATTACTGACCGTTAAGAAACCTTCAAAACATTTGCTTTTGCAAATAATTCATTTCAATTACAATTTGGAGAGTAAATGATCAATCATCAATTACTAAAAAGGAAACGAAATTCCAATTTTCAGCATATTCTGGTACAAATTTATGTGAATATGAGATTTAGCACATCTTTATGAAGAAACTTGTAGTAGATTTTAAATATTTCCAGAAAAAGGAAGCCTCACCATTTGATTTACTGAGAACTATGGTACCAATGTTCAAATAAAGCCCCATTATAAAAGCCTCTACTTAACAAACATGTACCCCGGAAGTGATTCATTCAGCATAATCAAGCCCATAAAAAAAAAAAAAAAAAAAAGCAAATTGCATCAAATGTGTACTGATTGTTCGGATGAAATGAACAGGAGTTTCATGTTTTCAGCCTCTTGGATGACTTTTCACTGGACAGCAACTTGATAACTTCAGTTTTCTTATCACCTGTTTGAAGGTTTGAAAAATGTGCATAATTTCTGTTGCCTTCAGAATTCAATGGGAGTTTAGAATGCCAAACTTCAGGCGCCCAACACGTCCTTTGATAGTCAGAGGACCGCTCCTATTTTGAGATATAACATAGTTGTATTATTCTTTGCCTAAACATATGCATCATCTTGAACAACATACTCCACCTTTTTGTGCAGTTTCTTTGAAGGGGTACTATTGGCATTTCTTTGAAGGCGTAAATTCTAAGGCAAATAGCCACCAAATTATTGTGCAAGAAATGCCAATAGTACCCATATTTTTATTCATATTAAAACTTCTTTTTTCGGTTGGTTGTGGGCAAAAATATGGCATTACCGCTAAATACAGAAAACGCGTACACAAGAGAAAGTTAGCTAATTGAAAAAGTATATGCAATATTACCACATGAATTAGGTGTAGAGAATCAATAACAGGGGAATGATGAAGCAAACAGATTAGGTCCTGTAAGGCATTTTCATAGAAGCACATTGAGAGTTTGAAACTTCTCAAATTAGGAAACGTCAGCATATCTTTTCCTGGCTCCACCAACGGGTGAAATAGATCAAAGCCATCCTATAAAAATATCAGTTCCAATTAGACCCAAACTAAATCAAATCTACATATGCAATAATAAATGCTAACAGAAACAATAAAGATCAAATTAAGATAAAAACATAATAATCAGATTTGAGAGTCGATATAGCACAGAAAACATTGTTTCTCAATGCAAGGTGAACAATTTACTTGCTAAATTGTGGGTTTTTCAGATGAAGATGCACAGGCTTAGCTGCCCGAAATCCATATAAGTAATGATGTACTTTGTATATTACCAGATAAAATACTAAACCAGCATCTTTCTTTAGGAAAATATGAAAAAAATACTAAATCGTAATAATTATTTATATGGAAATACAATACAGCCATTACAGGGTAGTAAAAAAAAATGATGCGGGCATAATTCAGACGCACATTCTTCAGATCATTTTGTTATTCTACAAATCATTCTTTTATATTAACAAGTTAGTACCAACTCTTGCAACATTGGGTGCAGATAACCTATATACTATGGAACTATCTGTGGTGTAAACATGGTGCTCAACCAACTGCATATTAAATTTAGGGATAGTGAGAGTGGCTTACCGATATCATTTTCCCCTTATATCCCTGTTTCTCCTTTGGATAAGGCTCCCCTATATGAAGTGTCAACTCCGACACATTTGTAATAGATTTCAAAATGTCACGTAAAACTGGCACACGCTCTTCTGGCAGTGATAAGGTTTCAATCTGTACCTTTCTCAATACAGGCATCTCTCCATAAAATACAGGCATCTCCCAATAATAATAAAAATAACAATATAAGCAGATGCTCAAGTGAAGAAACTCAAGTTTAGGGAAGGATAAACAAATCCTACCATGATCCTTGAATCTAAAGCTTAATTTCAGTGTCTTCACCGACTGCGAAGACAGATCAAGAATTAGTTCACGACTACGTAGGTGCTCAATGCATAAATATTCCAGATTTCTTTGCTCCATGATGAAAGCTTTTAAGTCAGAGTTAGACATCTTTGCCTTAATGTGGAGGTACTTGAGTTGAGTTAGGGGGAAAGTGGCCGGAACAAGAGGTCGAAATGAGCAGATACTGATGCTCCCGTTAAAGTCAATAGCGTTGAGGAAAAGAGAGTGAAGAGATCCAAAGGATAGAATAAGTGGGAAAAGAGACTCAATGGTATCACTATGGATATGAAGAGAGAGATCTCTCAAGCCTAGCGAATAGGCACGATTGAGCCAATTTGAGAGGAGATTGATCGAAAAAGGTCTGTTCAAGTCGTTTGCCTTAAGACAAAAACTTAGTAGTGGAGAAGAAGGATCGCGAAGACGGAGACAGCGAGAGGTTACGTCGTTGAAGAGACGACCCGGGGGGAAGTCGGAGCGGTCGAGCTCCAAGGAGGAGGAGGCGGTCCAGAGATGGCGGAAGCGGCGATCGAGGAGGAGGGATGTACGCACCGCAAATTTGGTGGGAAGGAGAGAGATTATCTGTAGGAGGAGCGGTTCTGGAAGTTCAGAAAGCCGGTCGACCTTGTCGTGGTTGCTGTTCGCCATTGTTTTTTTTGATGAAATGCTGTTCGCCATTGTTAATGGGGACATGGGATAAAGGAGGAGAAGGCGAGGTAGCGTTTTGGAGGGGGTTTAATTGTACTGCTAAAAATAAAAGGTGATGTTTATTTCCTGATATGAGGCTCGGCCCATGAAGAAGCCTGGCCCATAAATCCGTTAGAAATTTAAGAATTGTCGCATAAAATGCAGTCTCCGACAGCAGGGGCATTTTCGTAATTACTTCGTATCAATTGCTTTGTTTTGTTCTCTTTTTCTTTACTTCTCCAGTGACGACTTCCTTTCTCTT
The DNA here is from genome assembly GCA_025461125.1 of Carex kokanica. Classification (NCBI taxonomy): domain Eukaryota; kingdom Viridiplantae; phylum Streptophyta; class Magnoliopsida; order Poales; family Cyperaceae; genus Carex; species Carex kokanica. The sequence continues at coordinate 35,907 of JAJGRX010001072.1, read as the reverse complement.
TTCTCTGTGGATCTCCATCTAGGTTTTAGGTTTAGGGTTTTAAAAGGACCATAATGTCGGATGAGGCTAATCAAGCGGTATTTCAATTCTACTTGTTCGTTTGAATTCATGTTATGTTTATTACATCTTCGTATTTATTTTCGGATTTTATGGTCGTTTTAGGCTTTTAAGGAGCTCCAAGAGCGCATGATCGAGACGACTGCGAAGCTGAAACAAGTAATTGTTTTTCTTTCGAAAGTGTTAATTGTTGTGAAGTTTTGGTTTTGGTTTTGATTTGTGAATTAATCGCTAAATGATGCCACGCTCCCTGTTTAGTGCGATTATGTGAACGATTAGTTCGTAAGAACAAGTATAAGCTCTCTTCTTAGTTGTATGCTTCAATTGTAACAGTACCTTATCTTAACTAGAGTGTAACTTCTTTAATTTTGGCAATTAACCCTATTTAGAACTGAAGAAGGTTGGTTTTTTTTTTTTTTATAATTCAAGTTTGTTTTATTGTGCAAAAATTGTAATAATCTGATAGTTGCTGTAGGTTATGCACTTTCTTTCTTCTGTTTTTGTGCTATACTGTTGGCTGTTAGATAGCTGTATGTTGATGCTGGCATTTGCTGAATACCAGGCTAGGTTGTTTTGTGTTTGTTGGTATAGGTACCAGAGAGGTGGTACCAGGTTCTATAAACACTGTAATGGTTTTCGTTTCCTTTAATGAAAATCGGTGGAGTATACCCACTTCTTAAAAAAAAAAAAAAAGTTTGTTTTATTGTGCGCTCAGTTTGGAAGAGAATATGAATTTTGGTTTTGCGATTTAAAAATATATATTTTCCTGCTGTGTATAAAATGAATCTGCTAGCCTTTCAAATTCATGAGATTAAATAAATGTTTTGTGAACTTCATGATTTTTCATTCAATTTTTATTTTAAAAAGAGTTTATGTTCTGATTTAGGTTCTTATCACCTTACCCTCCAGTAGTTGTAACTAATAGCATATATTTCTGTTTCTGAAAATGTGTATAAAAATAGGTGGTCAATCAGATGCAGTTGAAAGAAAGGGAGAAGAAACGAGCATATTTGACTCTTGAAGAACTCAAACAAGTACCTGATGATGCTAATACCTACAAATCTATTGGTACCAGCAATATCATTGAAATTTTCATAATTGATTCTTTCTGTTTAATGGTACTCCAACTAATCACAGAAGTCTTTCTATACACCCTTAATATCTCAGTATAGATTGTTCTATGAAATACCAGAATGGTCTATTTTGTAGAATATTTGGTCACATAAACCATGAAAATAAGTCTTTGGTTCTCTTCTACAATTGAGGAATTGCAGTACTAAAATATGTTACTCTTGTGTTAGTTAAATATGTGCTGAAACCACAAATGTTATAATAACAGAAGCTTAGTGTATAATAATACTTACTCGTTGATTTCTTTTTGCAGGAAAATTGTAAGTGCCACAAATATACCCGAACAGGATAACACAGCTTATTTGTAAAGTCGTTCATCATTTTCTCTCTTTAGTTATTGTAAATAATATTTTTTTTAAATAATGAAATTTTAAATGCTGATGGTTGATTTCACGTATTCTTACTTTGCGTGTATAGGTTTGTTTTGGAGCCCAAATCGGTGTTAGTTGATGAGCAGGAAAAGAAGCTCAAAGATTCTGATGATGCTATTTCATCTTTAACGGTATAGTAGTGTTGCTAATTGATATTTATATGTATGTTGCTCCAAGTTTTGAACCTTGGCATGGTGCCAATCAGCCTGAAATGCTGGTACAGTGTTGTAGGAACTGTATCAGTCTGTTATTGGTACATTGTGGTAATGTACCATGCTGATTATAAATTGGTTCTGCACTACCAATACTGTCAATGAATTATATTAACAATTATATTAAGATTGTTATTGGTACATTCTGTTAGGTACGGTCTCCAGTCTGTACAAAGTATTTGCTCCTAAGAATGCCAAATTTTTTTAGTTGCAATTCACAATAATCAAATTTACTGTTTAAACATCAGACAACCAAGGAGATTTTGGAGAAGCAATTAGGGGAGACAGAGACTAATATAAGAGAACTGCTCCAACAAGATCCCAGCCTTGCACAACGAATCATGAATATGGCTATGTAATACTTTTTAATCTAATTTCTGAAATGTTGAGGGCCTTGTTGCAAAATTATGCTTGTTTACTCATGTCAGTATCAGTGATTTTATTGGATCTGAAATCCTTTATTATTAGGCAAAAAAATTAGTGTGCTCATATAAACTTTTGATATAGCCAATTTTTCTGTGAAAACACCATAATATCCAATATTCTCACAAAAATTTAACATTATTTTTGCATCCTCTTTTAATTATTTAAACTTTTATTTAATTATTTTAAAAATTAAATTGATCAATATGTCATAATTTTAGATAGAGGTGTGATGTGCTTCTAAACATCTTCTTCCTGTGCTTCCTATACTTCATGCCAAATTGTAATGGAATACGAGATATTTTTTATCTTCATTTTCCTTCCCTGGACCTTACCTTCCCATAGCTCCATACTCTCTCTATTGTTCTCTCTCCTCTTTCTTCTTTCTCCAGGAGAAATGGCAGAGGCCAAAACAAACTGCCTCTTTCTCCTAACCACATTTCCTTCTCTACACTCTCCTCCTCGGCGTCCAGCTCACTTGACAGCTCATCTCAGACCCGTCTCCTTGCGCCACGTACAGGCTGCTGGGTCACGCTCCTGGTACTTGAACCTGACCGGTACAGGTGCCTTTTCGGCTCTGTCCCAGCTTGACGATCTCAAGGTAACTAGCCTCAAATTGAACCTGTTATCAGGTCCCATACCCGATTTATCCCCTCTCCGGACTAAAGCTTCTCTTTCGCACTTGCAACAATCTTTTGGGGCCAATTTCTCCCACAATCTCCTCTCTAAACTGGCTGTACCGGCTTGACCTCTCTCGCAACCTCTCAGGTTCGGTTCCAGTTTCTCTTAACCAACTCACCCGGCTTGACACTACAAGATTGTCTCAAACTGTTTTGATTAATGACCAGTTTTGATCTTCATGTAAGCTTCAGTAATTGTTTTCATTCAAATTTTTTATAGTAATTGATGTAGGTGTTTACTTTTTAAGTCAAGATCTTCAATCTCGTATTGCTTTGCATCGCAATCGAATTTGCTTTAAAAAAATGTTCTATTGGGTCAATTCAATTTTTAAATAATTAAATACTTAAATAAAAGGTTAAATAATTGAAAGGTGATAGCAAAAAAGAATGTTATGTTTTTCTAAGGTAATGAATATTATGGTGTTTTCATGATTTTTTTTACTATTTTAAAAGTTTATATGTACACACTAGAAAATTTTCATTATTAAATATTAATATTTTTAGTACACAGAGTGGTCAATTTTCTTCTCTTAAATGTTAGTAATTCAGGATTCGACACTTTCTATGTTTATAAGCTAACGAAGTTTACAAAACCTGAACAATGATAATAATAGGAAACAAATTTATTGCGCTATTTGTTAATCTTTTAATCCTACGTGTTGTACAATTTAAACATTGAATGGACTAAATTGACAATTTGACATATTTGTATTACTATTATCCAATTTGTAATAAATATATAGTATGAAGAAACGAACTTCCATCCTTCAAAACATCATTGGTACATTAAAGATAAAAAATGCCTTGCATGTTAATGCGTGTGATAGATTTTAATTATTTTTAATGCTACATATTTAGGTCCTGTTTGGCAGACAGGAATGGACAAACTTTGAACTGATTTTTACTGTTCACGTGGGAAAAAAAAATTCACTCTTCCCAAAATTTATTAAAAACAGACGAACAGGCCCTTAAAGGCTCAGAGTGCGTAAATTTCCCAAAATTTACTGCATAAATCCCATGAACCCTTTTCTCAAATTAACCTGTAAATTTTTCCTAAAATATTGCATTCAAATTAGTAAAAGGCAAGGCCTTCTACCTTTCAAAAAAAGAAGAAGAATTAGAGAAAAAAAAACAGAGGATTGAATAATAATTAGTGTTAATTGATAGGTTTATTTTGGAGCCTAAATCGGTGTTAGTTAATGAGAAGGAAAAGAACATCAGAGATTTTAATAATGCTATTTCATCTTTTAATTCTACGTGTTGTACAATTTAAATATTGAATGGACTAAATTGACAATTGACATATTTATATTCTCCAAATCGTAATAAATATATAGTATGACGAAAAAAATACTTTTCATCCTTCAATTTTGATGGAACAACTTTTTGGCTTTTTTTTTTTTTCTCAAAACCATCATTGGTAATTAAATTGAAGATAAGAAATGAGTTGCATTATTTGAGTCAATTTTGTATGTTTTGTGATCAAAATCACATAGAATGATCATTGCTATTGCAAATGGTCATAACACATTAGTATGAGAAAAGTTTCATATTTTATTTATTATATTAGTCACCTTTAGTTACATTTTTTTTTCATGGGTAGCTATGTTGTTCACCTTTTATTTTTAATTGTTAAGTTTGTTTAAATAAGAAAAAAAATGTGAAAAAAATTGTAATTAATTATAATATAAATAATGTTGTAATAAAATATTTATGTGTACAAAAGTATATTTGTTATCTAAATTTTAAATTGTTGTTTGGAATATATGATGACATAAATTTTTATGTTGTTTTAGTTACGTACAATTATGTTTGGTCATGTGTTGTGATCAGACTAATTCTCTTGTTGTGTCATTTTTTTCGAAGATCATCACGACACGTAAATGAACACGGCATCCGTGGTCGTGCTGTGATCGTGACTTTTTTACATTCTAGTTGCATGTTGATGCATGTTATAGATCATTAAATTACTGCATAAATTATTAAATTTACTGCATAAAGAAAACAAATTATTGAAGGAAAGATAAATCATTTTTCAAACCTGTAAGTTTCCCAAAATACTGCATTCAAATTAGTAAAAGTAAAGGCCTTTTCCCTTTTTTAATTTTTCCTTTCAAAAAAAGAAAGGAAAAAAAATAATAATTGAAAACACCCAGTAAGTAACGGCTAGTTTCTGGCTTTATCTATTCACCTATGACCATATCTTCTTGGGTAATTATATATTACCTCTTGATTCCTTCCTCCATTTTTCCCCCAACTAACTAACTTTCTTTTCTAACTATAATAATCAATTCTAACTAACTAGTGGTCCCTACAAATTAATTAGTAGATTTTCTCCTTCTATTTCTTTCCTCTCTCCCTCCCTCTCCCTCTTCCACCTCCGCCTTCCCCTTCTACCTCTGCCTCCGCCCGCCTCTCCCACCTTCGCCTCTCCCTCTCCGCCTCCGCCTCCCACCTCCGCCTCTCCTTCTCCGCCTCCGCCTCACACGACGAGGATGAATACTTGTTCAATGATAGATGAATACTTGCATGACGAGGGTGAATACTTGTGTAACGAATAACTCGAAAGTATGTCATCATGGATCTCATTTTAAAGAGAAAATTATGTAGAAGACGTTCGTGGTTTTAGATTTGTAAAATTTCTCACAGATCGTTAGAAATATTAGTTAGATTGAACGGAGAAAAAAAAAACCACCTCTAAAAACGTGTAAAAGATGGGTGTGATATGTCCAGTTTTTTTTTTAAAATACTTGATATATCAGGGTGAATACTTGATGTATTACATGTGAATACTTCATGTATTATAGATGAATACTTGATGTTGTTTCCACTTGCGGTAACGGTTATGCGGTCCCCCCACTTAATTACGCGTTTTCTTTTGTTTTTAGCGGACGGCAGTTGTGGTACCCTACTATCTCCGCGTAATTAATGCTCTTAATGTCGTAATATTTCCATATATAATTCTTTCTCAAAGATGAGTACTTTTATTTATATGGATGAATACAACTCGTGTTAAGTGTGAATACTTTTTCGCAAATCGTCCCCTACTAATTCCACCACTTATCTCCGCATATTACTGTGGTCCCCTACTTATCTGAAGTCGCGGTTGTGCGGTCCCACCATACCTTCATGTACTCTTTACACTTACACGACGAGGATGAATACTTGCGTACGAGGTGTGAATACTTGCGTAACGGACACCTCGAAAGTATGTCATCATGGATCTCATTTGAAAGAGAAAATTGTGTAGAAGACTTTCGTGATTTTAGATTTGAAAAATTCCGCACAGATCGACAGAAATATTAGTTAGAGTGAACGTAGGAAAAAAAACCACTTCTAAAAACGTGTAAAAAATGGGTGGTAATGTTTCCTTATATAATTATTTCTCAAAGATGAGTACTTTTATTTACATGGATGAATACTACCTGGGTCAAGTGTGAATACTTTTGCGCAATATGTCTGCCGGTAACGCTGTGAAGGCAGTTGTGGTCCCCTACTAATTCCAGCAGTTATTAACTGTAATATTGTGGTCCCCTACTTATTTTCAGTTGGGAGAAAAATGGGGGATGAATGATAGTGTACTCTTTACACTTAGGTGACTAGGATGAATACTTGTTAAATGAGAGATGAATACTTGCGTACGATGTGTGAATACTTGCGTAACGGACAACTCGAAAGTATGTCATCATGGATCTCATTTGAAAGAGAAAATTGCGTAGAAGACTTTCGTGGTTTTAGATTTGAAAATTTTCTCACAGATCGTCAGAAAAATTAGTTAGAGTGAACGTAAAAAAAAAAAACCACCTCTAAAAACGTGTCAAAGATGGGTGGTAATGTTTCCTTATATAGTTATTTCTCAAAGATGAGTATTTTTCTTTACATGGATGAATACTTGAGTTTACAAGGGTGAATACTTGAGCGCAATCTATCCGCCTGTAATGCTGTGGAGGCATTTTTGGTCCCCTTCTATTTCCCAATAATTAACGGTTTACTGTGGTTCCCTACTTATTTTCAGTTAGGAGAAAAGTGAAAGATAGATGGCGGAGAAGGTTAGGCCCTCTCTATCTTCTTATCTAATTAATCCCAGAGATAAATTCTCAAACAACCCCACAAAAGTACAAATAATATATTTCTTCAAAAACAAATCATGTGGCATGTGTCAAATGTCGTCAAACTCAACACTCTCATTAATGGACACGTGTCATGTAACACCCAAGCTCGCTCTCTCTCCACTTACATCATTTAATGTACAACCTATCTCTCTCGTTGTGGGACAGCTGTACTCTCTGTTTTCATCTCTTTACTTCATTGTTGCAATCAGTTGCCTCCTCCCCTCTTTCTCTTTCTCTGTGTGTATTGTGAGTTTTTTAGAGGAGAAACAATTAATGGCGATGGATCCGAGACAACTATTGGCTGGTTTCTTGACAATCTCCATGTTTGTCATGGTTGGTAACATGATCAAGAGAGATCATTTTGACACCTTTCAGGTACTCTTTTTGCTCCATTTTTGTTTCTCACCTTTTAATTTCTTTTTTTTTTTCTAAGTAATATAATGTTGCTATTTGATTGGTACTGATTAATTTCAATTGCCTAATTGGTCTTGACATGAAGTTCATTAGAAGAGCATGATTTTGATTTTGATATATTTAATTTTTAGGTGGCACTTTCGGATTCGGCTAGGGTTGAAGTGAATGTAATAAAGGTTGAGGAGAAGAAAATAACCCAAGTGGCCAAATTTACCACCATTCCAACAAAGAACATTGCTACTAATAAAGAGATTGTTGGTCAATGTTGGGTTAAACCTTCACCAAGTAAAGATTTCGCCAATAATATTTAATATTTTAACACTGCAAATATTAAGCAATAATATTAATTATTCGTTACGGATTTAATTTTACTGGTTTTACTTGTTACCAGAACCAGTGGCTAGTTCAGAAGGATTTGTTACATTCTCCCTGACAACTGGTCCCGAGTTTCATATCTCTCAGGTTTTTGTTTCTCTTTATACTTTCTAAGTTTAGACATATTCATTCTCTCTTTGATTAATTTATTGGGTTTTGGTTGAGTTGATTCGATTATTCACATATTTGGTTACTAATTGTGAAAATGGTTAATTAATTATGAAGGTCACCGATGCGGTTGTTATAGCAAATCATTTAGGTGCCTCTCTAGTGCTCCCAACTATTAGAGGAAATGAAGTAGGTGTGAAGAGGTATATTCCTTTTGTTGTTTCTATTTGCATTGTAATTGTGAATTGATTACTTTTCTATTTTAGCTACAAGGCAAATTCATATCATACAAGTTAGATGCTGTAAATTTGCTTCAGTATTTCATATGAACTCCTACTATTAGTTAATTATTTATATTTATATAAATTTAATTTCCAGGAATTTCCATGACATGTATGATGTACAGAAATTCACAACAAGTCTCGGTGGTATAGTCAAAATCGCACATAAAATCCCACCAGAATTTGCCTCAAAGAAGCCAATTATAATTCGAGTTCCAAACCGAGTCACCGAGGAATTCATTTCAAAAACCATAGAACCTATTTTCCAAACAAGCAAGTACATACACCTTTCCATAGTTTTTCCTTCAATTAGTCTCAGAAAGAGAGAGAACCAAAACAAAGAATTGAATGCGGTCACATGTCAAGCCATGTTTCATAGCTTGCAACTGAAACCCGACTTACGGGAAGTAGCAGTGAAAATGGTTGAAAAATTGAAAGCACTTGGCATGGATAATGGGGGTCGATTTGTGGCAATCGATTTTAGGTCCGAGATGCTTGACAAAAGAAGTTGCATGGTGTTGAGGGGAAGAAGAAAGAGTTGTTACAGTGCAAGTGAAGTTGCAGAATTTTTGAAGAAATTAGGGTTCAATGCCAATTCAGTGTTGTATTTGACTGAGACTTGGTGGCATGAGGAGCTCAGTCCTTTGAAAGAAGCCTTCCCCAAGACCTACACAAAGGTAGTAAAATAATACTGGTGCCAGATCTCAGTTTTCAAAGTTCAGATGGGCCTGTAAACATGAGGGGCTTAGTGCCAGATGGGCCTGTAACCATGTATTGGGCCTTTAGACAATCTGCACGGCCCATGTCTGGTACAATTTTTTCATAAAAGAACCATTTTGCCATTACTTGACATAGCTTTACAGATCAAACAAACCCATCATGAGTAGATCAATTTATACAATTCCCTTGCTTATGGAACATTATTTTCTGAATAATCATCTTTGGTTTTTTGTGGCAGGATGACATAATTCCAGCTGAAAAGAAAAGACAATTTCTTCAAGTAGGAAATGGAGACCTACATAGAGCCCTTGACTTCCACATATGCTCTAACAGTGATACATTTGTGCCGGCCATTTCGGGTCTCTTTTACGGTAATGTAGCGGGTCAGAGGATCATATCGGGTCGGACCAAGATCTTGGTACCGTCACAAAATGTTGGTTACTCGGCGGCTGCCTCTGATTTCGTGTCGGCGTATGTTTCCAAGAAGAGCCATCTTGCTTACTCTTGCCTTTGTTAGAAGAAAATAATTAGATGGATGCATATGATTTCAAGCCATAGATTTTGAGTGCCAATATGTAATTAGAGGAGTTATATTATGTACTGAGTACTTCCGAATTAGAAGTGATGCTTAGTGATTTTCTTTTATGAATTCTTCATTCCATATTTGTGAAAAAAATTGCATGATGCCAAATCAAGTTAACAACTTGAAAGAACTAAAACTAATTCAAATTTTTTTTTTGGCACAACTGGTTATAGAAAATAATAATTCTCATGCAAAATGGTAGTTGGTGTTGGATCATTATCCAACAAGTTGGACTATTAATTCAATATATTAAGTTTATATGTCAAATAATTATGTATTCTATCACTAGATTTGAATTATTTTTAGGCATTAAAAAGTCTCATACAAGATGTGGAATTTTATATTATTGATGAGCTGAAATAAATAATTATTGTTTAAGACAGTCACGATATTTAGACATCATGAATCTTTCTCTTAATCATCTCATTAGAGATTGAGAAATTAAGAAAAACAGCAAATTAATCAATTCAAATAAAACAAGTTTCAGGATAATGAAAAGTTGGAAAAACTAACAACCATGCAATTGATCAATAGAACAGAGGACAACATAACATGGAACATTCCTATGAATTGCTTTGACGAGTAAAAAGAGTAACTGCATGCGAATTTATTAATCATATAACTAATAATCAAATTCAAAACATTTTTTTTTTTTTATGAGGACAACCTAAAAGGATGATATGACATTGACAAGCTTGTCAATATTAATAGAAGAAGATCCGTCACTCTTGATGGAAAGAGATGCTTCATGTTTCAAAGCTCTCATTCTTTGCCAAATTTGAACACCCTCATCCTCTATCATTAACCGTTTGATCACCTTTACAATTTCCTCTCTCTCTAGTTTCCCCTCTAACTCGATACCAACCTTCCAAACATGTGTTATATATCTAGCATTCCCCATTTGATCAGCAAACTGGGGCCTACATATCATGGGGACACCTTCACAGATAGCCTCAAGTGTCGAATTCCAGCCGTTATGTGTCCAAAAGGCACCAACTGCGGCATGTGCCAAGACCTCCTGTTGTGGCGCCCAACTGACTATCTTCCCACGGCCACTTATCACCTCAATGAACCCGTCTGGCAATTCAACCTCATCCAGTCCGAGGATTGAACCCGGTCGAATCACCCAAATAAAAGGCTGGCCACTGTCAGCCAAACCCCAAGCAGTCTCGATGAGCTCCTCGAATTTAATGCAAGCGTGGCTACCAAAACTCACATAAAGCACAGAGCTGACAGCTTGCCTGTCCAACCACTCTAAACAACTACCATCTTCATCCAGCAAATTGCTTTTGGAAGGCGGAGTGAACTTATGGAGAGGACCGATACAAAACACAGGAACTGGTATTGCTTTTTGAAACTTCTCTACCTCTGTACTTTCAATGGCATCAAAAGTGTTTACAATGACTCCCGAAGATGCTCTTATAGCATCCATACTGTGTGTTAATGAGTCACTTATCGCTTCATGGTTGCAATTGCCAAAACGTGGCAAGTCCCTCATTCGGAGAGGGGCAAGTTCTATTACTGGCATGTTCAATTGCGACTCTGTTCAAAAATGAATTGAACAAGATAAATTAATTACAATAATGAATATATATATATATATAGAGAGAGAGAGAGAGAGAGAGAGAGAGAGAGAGAGTTGGGCTAACTTGCTTTGGGAATTAAAGGAGGCGTTTTACTTTGCACTCATATCTTCATTTTCAAAGTTCAAATAGTCGATTTGAACCTTCCAACATGTTCTTCATATTAAAATGTGCTTGGAGACCAAATTTTATATTTTTTGGAAATTTTTTACTATTTTTTCAGAATTTTTGAAAATCATCACTTTGCTGAATTTTTTATTATTTTTTTTATATTGAAAAGTTGTGATTTTCAAAAATTCTGAAAAAATAGTAAAAATTTTCCAAAAAATGTAAAATTTGGTCTCCAAGCACATTTTAATATGAAGAACATGTTGGAAGGTTCGAATCGACTATTTGAACTTTGAAAATGAAGATATGAGTGCAAAGTAAAACGCCCCCTTTAATTTCCAAAGCAAGTTAGCCCAACTCTATATATATATAGATAGATAGATAGATAGGCTACCATGCTTTGCAAATTAAAGGGCCTCTTGTGCTTTGGGCTCCTTTTCGGATTTTCAAAATTTAAAATGTCGATCCGACCGTTCAAGTTGTTCTCCATATTGAAATGTGCTTGGAGACCAAATTTAACATTTTTTGGAATTTTTTTACTATTTATTAAGCCACTTTGAAAATCGCTGATCCAATGGTCACAGTAGCAAAACAGTAAAAAATTCTGGACCAATGGATCAGCGATTTTCAAAGTGGCTTAATAAATAGTAAAAGAAATCCAAAAAATGTAAAATTTGGTCTCCAAGCACATTTCAATATGGAGAACAACTTGAACGGTCGGATCGATATTTTGAATTTGGAAAATCCGAAAAGGAGCCCAAAGCACAAAAGGCCCTTCAATTTGCAAAGCATGGTAGCCTATCTCTCTCTCTATATATGTGTGTGTGTGTGTGTGTGTGTGTGTGTGTGTGTTTGTGTTGAGCAATAAATCTATACTAACCTTGCACTGGTATGAAACCTTTCTGGACCAATTGAGGAAATGTCATGTACCAATTTAGAGTGGCTGCGCTACCGGTCCTAAGTACAAAAGTCGGAACTCCAAGCCTATTCGCAAGATATTGCAAGTTGTACCAGTGTGTGTCCCGGATCAAGCACGCGACAGGCTCTTCATTTTTCTCAGAAAGAACACTTGTCAAACAATCATAAAATAGTTGCTCACAACTATTGTTCCAAGCTATCACTTGATGCACCATGTCATCATCCAGGGATCCGAACCGGTTTGATATTTCTCCATCTTTGACCAAGATGAAGCTGTACAAAGGATATCTGGTGGAATCGATGGAGTTGAAGCTAGTGTGAAAAATGGTGATGGAGAAGCCGCGAGAATGGAGAATTGCAGCAATCTCTAACATGGGATTAATGTGGCCTTGATAAGGCATTGGAAACAATAGCACTCTTTTTCCCATGAATTCTTTAGTGAGTAGTCCTTGAACTGAGAACAGAGGTTGGTAAAGCCATTAAACTTGTACTTTTAATTTTCTATTATTGCACTGTTCTGAATAATGATGTTATTTTTCACAAAAGTTATTATTACTAAACACAATTTGTTGCATGAAATAGTATTAAAAAGGACACTTTCTTAATATACTAAAAGAATATCTAAATATTAATTAGAGAAGAGGAAAAGAGCATCAGAGAAAAAGATATTTATTTTCCATTCACCATCTTGAATAACAGTTTTCTAATCACATTTTCAAATATTATTATTTATTGTATTTTTTTTCCTAACTACTATTTACTCTTTTTAACTATATCTTAAATTATATTGCTAAACAATCCTAAAAGATATATATAGAAAGATTGCGGAAATTTTGTATGTTTGGAGAAGTTTGCAAGAGAATAAATTTTTTATTTGTTTTCATGTGCAAAGAAACCAAAATGATTTGGCGGTTTATTTTTCTGTCTTAAAGCAAACAAAACAATGGTCTTAAAGGAAAGTAATTAATGCATTGAAAGAAAATGGCTAGCAATGTATTTTTTTATGGAAATCACTAATAACAAATGTATTTTTTTTTTTACTTTTCATCTTTATTTGTTATGATTATTTTATGTTTAATAATTTAATCGGTTAACCAATACTCTTTCAGCTATGTAATGGAAGTTAACTAAAGTTTTCATCTTTTGATTATTCGGTAGTTGGCTCTATATGATTATTACAAATGATCTTAGATTATAAATTTGATAGTAGTTGACTCTATTATGATTATTACAAATAGGGCTGCCAATCAAATCAAATCAAACTTAATCCAATTTGAGTTTGAGTTTGAATAATATTCGAACCGAACTGGTTTAATTTGTTTCAGAACGAACTTCAATCGAACGAGTTAATTGCGAATTTTTTTTCGAATCGAAGTCAATCGAATCACGAACTACGAATTCACACGGAACAAAATTCACGCGGTTTCCTTTTACCTTTCACGAATTCACACTGATGGATTATGGGCAAGCCCAAAATTCCCTTACCTTTTACGCTGCTTGATTGATTAAAATCACAGCATGGACCTAGTCAAATGGAACTTATTTCATTGTTAATTTGTTAGGTTGCCGAAGCATTTTTCTATTATAAGTTACCATTATATTAACAATTTTGAGCTCTGATATAAGTTTGGTTCCTGCATTATTAAAGATTGATGGTTGAAGTCATTAATTAGTTGCAATATTTGAGATTCGAACCTAATTAATAGTTCGCGAATCAATTTCGAACGAACTATATCCAATTTGAGTTTGTGTTTGAATAAGATTCGAACCGAACTAGTTTGATTTGTTTCAGAACGAACTTCAATCGAACGAGTTAATTGCAATTTTTTTTTCGAATCGAAGTCAATCGAATCACGAACTACGAATTTTTTTGGCATCCCTAATTACAAATGATCTTAGATTATAAATTTGATAGTACGTAGTTGACTCTATTTGCGTTACATTACCCTTTCGAAAAAATTAGAATAGTACTATATATACTAATAAGTATAGTATATACAAAGACAAAATTATATTGCAGAACTATAATATTATAGAAAGTAGTGAAATCGCTCAAGTCCCTTGTGTATTAATAGAAGTAACTATCAAATGGTACGATTGAAAATAGAGAAGGTTATAATGAAACACAAAAAGATTCAAGACAACAAAGAAAATCATTACCTTGCACAAGAATAGAAAGAATCTCCAAGTTATTGCTCGATCATTCCGTGATTTTCTTTTCGTTGTTCTGATTCTGTAATTCTGAAATTCATAGTGTAAAATATAAAAGGAAAATTATTTCTCTCAAATTATCAATTTTAAAAGTGAGAGTGAAAGGAGAGAGACGGAGAGAGAGAGATCTTTTGCTCCATTTCAAAGAAACGAAATAATAAATGAGAAAGAGAGATACCTTGCTCAATAATTTTTGTGAAATTTTTACACTAGTGATTCTCATTTTTTTTCAAAAAAGAATAGCTTGTGTATAATCTTAGGAGACATCTATCAGTTTAGAACATTTTTTTAATAAATATTTGACCCCCATTCAATGAATATCTGGCTCTGCCCCTGAATTCGTACCACTAACATACCCGAGTCCATATCCCCTAAAATAACCCAATTTTTGGGATTTGATCCAGACCGTCTGATCAGAAATTCGGACCAATCCAACCGCATGGTCTTTGATTTGTATTAAAAAAAATTATGGTTTTGCATTTGCCTAGACCTAAGATTTACAAAATGAGAAGAATACTCCACATTTTGTTACTTAGATATAATTAGCCTTAGTCCTTTGTTAAGCGGCTTAGTATTAGCAAACCTAGTTTACTTTTGAAATCTTGCTATTATCAAGCTATGGATGATGTATGTTTTTATAGTTAGCTTTGGTTGGATTCTAATGCTGGTAGCATAATATAGAACAGTATTATCACTGCACTGCTAATGTAACTTTAAATATTTCATTAACATGAAATGGGCAATAGCTTTTTTTCAAAAAAAAAAATTTACAAATTGGACCAAGTGTTTTCTGGGCCTTTTTCTGTGGATTGTTGGATACCCTTTTCATTTCTTGTTAGTTATTACTTATTAGGCATGTCATATGGTGATAATTAGGTTTGATATTTGGTGGGTGCATTGAGCTTGTTCAGAATATTATATACAATTTGGATGCTATGTTTAGTTCAATTGAGATTGTGCAAGGGAAAAGAACAATCTATTTTTTTATTTTTTTTATTTTTTTAGAAAGAAGAACAATATATTGAATGAGATGGTATCTGTATGGATTTCTTTTCTTTTTTTCATGTTCATAGCTGTTGTGTTGCCTTCTGGTAATGCAACTGAAAATTGCTTTGTGATGTTTATTCACTATTCAAAGGCCAATTGTAGTTTGTGCTAGTTACTCTAATTCCACTTGACTTTGTGTTTTAGGACGTGCTTCAGAACGCTGGTACCGAAGAAAAGGAAGGGAAGGGAAGCGTGGCTGGCTCTAACCAAAGGCAGTTACTTGCTCTAGAACCAAATATTCAGGGGGAACTAGAAAGTAGAAATTGGCGGGGGGGGGGGGGGGGGGGGGCTGAAAAATCAAATATAGTGTAATTTTATTTTATAGAAGAGGCTAAAAGATATTAATGCATATAAAAATTATAAAATTTAATAGATCAAATTACAAATTTTCAAACTATAAGGGGTGCTTAGCACCCTTTCTCCACTACTATGTTCCGCCCCTGCAAATATTTTGAGAGGAACCGAAAGGAGAGGAGGTGAACGCCGTGTAGAAATTTAGTGATTTTAGTCACCTCTGGTTTGGGTTATAGAGGAGGTGAACTCGGCTAATTGTCTCATCTTTTATCTCTGTCCTTTTTTATTACACATCTTTCGGAAAACGAAACAATAAATCTTCAACACGATTATATTTAAAGCAACTGTTAAACACTCTCAATCTTTTCATGAGCAAATAATGCAACAATCAATGTAATCTAGGTGAAGTATAAGTTGATAACCAAACAGTCCCCACCATCACAAAAAGCTCTGTTTCTTCCAAGTAGTATAAAAAAGGACAGACATATAATTCATGCAATTCGCCAAAAAAAAAAAATGGTCCACTTGAAATAGTAGTGCATACAGGTGGCGCGCCATTATTGGTAGAAAGTTGGAAAAAGAGAGAACTGATTGAACACCACAACTATAGGCACGTGTTATTAGACTTAAACATTACTCTTGTGAAAACGAGACTAAAGTTTGAAAAATTAGAGCAAATAATATAACCCACTTTGCTCCAATAAAGCATGATTGGCACATAAAAAAAACATAAACGTGGTAAGAGAATCGTGCAAGTAAAATAACCAAATAACAAATAAGTAATCCACTGAGAGAAATTTATTCCAAAAATTAAACTAGCAAACTATGTGAATTCACTCACTCACCAAGGGAGCATCTGTAGAATCTAGAGGAACACACACTGAGCAATCACTAACATCACTTTGACACATAAAACAAACATTGCACTAAATAACCCAGTAAACAATAACAATATATTACTCTTTGATTGAATCCCCAGCAAACCATTGAGCTGAAGAATCATATCAGTACAACAATACAATAGTACAAGCACTAAAAATAAAACACCACTTTTTTTAACTCTAATAGAATTCAAGTCAAGAGAAGATCATTAGTACCAAAATGAGGTGGCCTCATACAAACACGCACTTCATGCTCTTCAGGCCCAGATCGATGCTTTGGTACAATTATCTCTAGCACAGAACCGGCTTCGTCAAAATACGCCTCCAATATAGCATTTTCAGGAATACGGGTTGCTAAAGGTATTTCTCTTATGAACTCACCAGGTGGGCAGTGTTCAGGCGTATTATCAGTTAATTTAAATATCCGGTCGTGCCTCTTCACATACGGCATACGTGCTGTGCTAATACAAAGTATTTTCACTATGCCATGTGTGAGACTATTTCTCCATGAAACCTTGACCCGTTGTTGATCCGCAAATGGCAAACTAACCATTATGAGGTACCCTTGTTCATCTTCATATATTGTTTTCGCTGCAGTCACGGGCCCACATGTTTGTCTCATAACACCTGTGAATTCACTTACCCAATGCGGCTCAAGTTGGATTGCTGAATGCATCTCCACATCTTGCATATGGGTTGCGCTGACCCGTTCCGTGCATATGGGTTGCATAGGCAAGAAACACTCCTCTTGATCAATGCCATTATGTGCAAATATGTCCTTTCTTCTCTTGCAATTGGAAACAGGTGAGAGATCCATGCCGTCATCCGCGGATCTATCGGATGGGGATGAGAGATTTAAACCCAACCCATTAAGGAGTTTCTTCGAATTGTTGTTTTTTAAGCTTGGCGGAGCAGGTAAGCACCTATCAAGCTCAAACTCTGAGTTAGGAAGATTCCTCCAAGACCCGAAATCACTTGCTTCAAGCGGAATCGATAAATTCAATTCACGACCCGTTAACTCTGCCCACCTTTTCTTATCCCCCTCAGAAATCAGGGTCAAATTAGGTACATGTACCACCTCAATACCATGTATGCATTGTGGGTTGGAGAGGCCACGATAGTGTTTCCTCTGCATCCGATGGGACCGCACAAAACCCTTATCTACACTAAAAGGGAATTGCGGTTCACCGGGTCGGGAATGGCCGTTCATATAACTCCTCAATTGCATCTTACCAAGAGCATTCTCTGGCCTCTCCTTGAAAACCCACATGTACATGTTCTCCATGTCATGTTGCACTAAGAAAGAGTCTAACCGCAAATCAGATTTGTCAAACCCGTTAATCCCGTTAACATCTCGCACAATTTTGCTCTTGGATTTGTCTGAAAGAAGAGGTTTAAAGTAGAAGTTGAAAAAAAACCAAGCACCCCATATGCTGTCTCCCCTCTTAGCAGCCTTGCGATTACTGGGTTTAGGAAGGGTTATCATAGCATCTGTGTCAAAAAGCAGGTGGGACCCAAGACCAACTTCTAGAAGGTCACTCGGGTCAGTGTTAGAGAAGGGGAGGTTAATGTCAGGAGGTGGGCCCGAGAGGGCGGTTTGATGGTGGGACCGTTGCTGGATTAAGAGCTCACGCTCACACTCTTCATGGGAAGAGTTGGATAAGACCACAGGAAGGGCCACACAAGAGGGGGCCACACCAGAAGAGTCCATCGTATCGAGATCCCTCATCTTAATAAAATCTATTGCTTGCTGTGTTGCATATATAGTATCAAGCATCCACCACACCTAGCTCCCTGTCAAAACAAACCCACTAATTAAACTGGCACTTGTGCACTCAAGGAAAATATAATTATAAACTAAACCTACTCCATATTAGTGAAAATTGTAAACCAATTGCACAAAATATGTACTAATGATCAGCCATCACTTTTTGAAGAATTGTGCAACTGTACTCTTGAAAAGGGGGAACCCAACTTCTCACACAAAACAAAACAAAGACATCTAAGAGCAAAAGAAAGCAGAGGGTTAGAAACTAAAATATTGGGTACATTTAAAGAACCTATCTCTCTCTCTCTCTTGAAAATCTTGGCAGGGGCTGCCAAACTTTTATTGACTCTCTCTCTCTCTCTCTCTCTCATAGACAACAAAAATTGATAAAAATATCAAATTACAGAATCCTTTATATCACCTCAATTCATAACCAGAATAATACATAAAGGAAAAAAATATATATCACATTAGCATATTAAAAATTAAGATAGGAGCGTATATGGAAATAACTAACCTTTCTATTCAATTTTTCTGGATGAACTGAACCTTCAATTATCTTTGCATGAAGTCCAGCAAATGTCTTCTCAATGAAAGAAACATTTAAAGAAATTACAGGTTAAAAGAAGCTATTGAATTTACAGAAGAAAAACATTTAAAATAAACCCCACTGGTAAGACTTGTACTGATTCTGAATATACTGGGATTATATATTTAAAAGTGACCTAATCATTTTCAAGTTCTTCCTATAATTACGTTTATTAAGCCTTTTACATTATTTTTCTTTCTATTCCTTTTAATGTACACAGCAAGTAGAGAGAGAGAGAGTCAAAATTGAAAAGAACCGAACCAATGTAATAGTAAGCTGATGAACTTTTTAAGATTCAACCAGATTAACAAATCAAAAGGCACAACAAGTTAGAAAAGAAACCTGATTTCTCATGCAGCAATCTTCTATGCTTGTGATCTCAGTACTTTTAATCAGAGAACAACATACAACTTAAAAAGTCCTCCTTTGTCCTTCTGATCTACTGGGAAATACAAAGGACAATATATAACTTAAATAAATAAGAATTGGTACAGAAAGAATCATTAGAACATTATAAGATGTCCAAAGCAAAATAAATTAGCAAGCTATCACAAATAAAGAAAAAAGGTTAAAATGAGAATAATTGAAGATTTATTTATTTTATGCAGTGTCAATTATTGCAGAAACAGTCATGGCTCCCTACAACACTAGAGCGCATTGCTTAAGAATGAAGAAATTATTTAAGGTAAGATATAATTGACTAAAGCAAAATATTAAAGGGAAATGTTTTTGGTTATTTAAAATTTACTAGTAAACTCCAGTTCATTATATACCTAACATGATCAATTTTCATACACCTCTTACAATGGTGGTTCAATTGTTCTTACTATTAGTTTGTAATACATTAATATTGAAAAAAAGGAATGCAAACATTGTGCCTAAATGATTTAAAATGTTGTCAAAACATTTTTTGTGTGTGATTGAGAAAAGAAAAATTTAATGCCCAATAATATTTTTTACCCCATATCTGATAATATCTCTTGTAAATTCTTTCATGTTCTCTTGCAACTTTTTTATTGGTTTAATAAAAAAAAGGCAAAGCCAACTTACTCAAAAGTCAAAACACAATATTTCATTGGAAAAAAAAAATTATCTTCTTTAAATCTAAACAAAAGAAAAATAATTAAATGGACGGGCTGCACTAAAAATTAATCAAGAGCAATGAAATTACTCATGTTGTCAATCTTCTTTTATTAAAAATAAAATAATTATAGGAAAATCAACAGAGAGAGAAAGAAACGCACCAAAGGATTTACCGTCTCTTCCATCCAGATGCACATTGAGAGGTTCGAATCGAACCAAATCATTGCACAAATCGCGTACTCCCATTGTATTGTTTCCTGACAGAAAGAGATATCAGAGAAGATCCCAATCTTCTCCGTTTAATACTCTGCTTATGGCGAGACGATGAAGTGGGAGAAGCGAAAATGGGGCATGAGCGAGAAATTGACCTGAGGCGGAGGAGATAGGTACAAATTGAGCACTAACCAAGCGCAAATCGTGCAAGTAAAGGCAAATAGCAGGAGAAATTGAGAGGAGATAGCAAGCGAAAGGAGAGAGAAGCAGCGTAAGGAAGGGGGAAGGAAGAAGGAACGAGGAAGAGAGAATAAAAAGAGAAAGCAACAAAATATCGGAGAGGAAGAGAGAGAAGGAAGGGAGGAAGGATTAAGTACTGTAAAATCATCTAGAATGGTAAAATGGAGGGTTGAGATCAAATCACGATGAGATCGAATGGATTAGAATCCAAAACTGAGTCGCACTGTTGAAACATGCGTGTAGGGGTTCAGATCCAGTGCGGTACCGTACCGTGTAAAAAAGATCTTTATTGTCCGTTTTAATATGACACGAATCTCAAAGCAAAGCTTCTAGTCAACGAAATGATTTTGGCTATTATACACGGTAAGGTACTGCAGGGATACTTATCGGATATGGTAGAGGATGTAGATTTGGAGCTAATAGTAAATGAAGGGTTCCTATCAGTTCGGAATACTATTCAATATAATGCATAAAATAGTTATAATAGTATGAATTAGTAATTTCTGAGCAACTGCCAACTATTTTGGACCTTTCAAAGAACAAGATATCCCATACAATAAATGAGCTAAATTATTTCATCAGGGTAGGTAAAATGCAATTTTCTTGGAGGAGGATTTAAATGTCTTTATTTTTTTGTCTCCAATATGCCTTTGTATTTTAAAATTTTAATAACTCAAAATATAAAATTTAAAGGTGAAAATAAAATCATTGGATATGATCTATATCATTTTATCTATGCATGCGTAAAAAATTATAACATTTCAATTTTGTTTTGGTTGTCACCAAGAGCTTGTAAAAACGTACTAATGTGAATAATTTTTAAACGATGATTTTTCAACTTACTGATTCACATAAAAACAAAACTGAAATTTGATATTTTTTATGAGCACATAGAGAAAAGAAAATAGATCACATCTAACGGATTTATTTTGGTATTTATGATTTAAATTTTGAGTTATTAACGTTTTAAAAATAGAAGACACAGTGGAGACACAAAAATAAAGAATTTGAACCCTCCTCATTTTCATGACTCACAATTTAGATGAATTTTGAGTTAGTAAAAGTAAGAAAAATAAAAAAAGATCTAAATTGTGAGTTAGTAAAAGTAAGAAAAATAAAAAATTAACTTTGTTCATTCATGGTACATGTGTGTAACAGTTCCAATCTTATTAAAAATGTTTCTATAAACCAATAATTTCATGAGTCTAAGTTTTGAATTTGATTGGACCATTAGTTTTGACTTTTTACACAAATATTTAATTAACTCTGAATATTTTAGTTAGACCGAATTGACTCCAATTTTAATTTAAAAAGTCTGGATTGAAACTCAAAATTTAATTTAGTTTAAGATCCATACCCACTCAACTTGGAATTCATATCACCCAAGTTAACACAAATTTTGAGTATAGATCCGGACCATCCGATCTACTTTAGCACGAATATTAAAGAAGTTACATGCGTTCCACCTCAGATTCTGATTCGGCGGTCTGGATTTAAACTCAAAATGTGAGGTACTTGAGAGGATCTGAACTCCTCATCATCAAGTAAAACTGTAAAACTGGATTTCAGACAAGAAAACTCAATTATTGTCCATCTGACATAAAAAAGGAAATTAAAGGTATCCTTTCAGCACACCCCAAGGAGAGCCATATATTATATTATTATATAAAGACTTGATAGCTATGTTGCATGGATACGGGTACGGGTATCGTATCGGATACGATACGGATACCGCGATACGGCAATTTTCAAAAATCTCGGATACGATACGCCAATTATATATATATATATATATATATATATATATATATATATATATATATTATTTATTATTATTTATATATTGTATTTAGATAATCATAAAAATTTTAATTAAAGGCTTAAATCTAAGTATATGTTAAATATTATAGTTATTGGATTAATGCACAAGTGAAACTGTGGTGGAGTGGTAAAGGTTTTGGCCAATATGGGCCTCTCCCCGAGTTCGAATCCCAGCAGCAGCGAAAAATTCACTTATTTCAGCAGCGGTGTTTGCGCGGCTCACGGGTGCAGACCGGTTCACTCACGCGTGTCCCGCCGTATCGGGCGCGTATCCGCACTTTAAATGTCGTATCCTGGAGTGTCAACGGAGTATCGGCGACCGTATCGGCCGAGTAAGGATACGCCACGTAGGCGGATACGCCAGCTGGCGTATCGGATACGTATCGGTGCCATATCGGGCGCGTATCGGTATCGGATACGTGTCCGATACGAATACGAAGCCTAAATTAAAGTATCCGGGTAACATAGCTTGATAGGTATCACCAATTAAACTACCACTATCATTTTAGTTGTGCAAACATTGATTAAAATAATGCAAATAGTAAGTACTTTGATGCAAGGTTTGTCAATTGGTTCAAGTTTAGAGGAACATGGACCCAAGATTATCGGAATTCACATCCTCCCAGGTACATCACTGAACCCAACCGGAACGGACGGTTCAGATTTATTCTCAGTCTAGATTTTTAAATTGACACGAATCTCAAAGCACAAATAATATTGCCCCTAAGTCATCCCGAGTAATCACCGGCTGAGAGTAAATCTGGGTCGTCCGTTCCTGTGGGCGGAACTAGTTATTTTTTGTTATGCAATTCAGGTGGGCGGAACTAGGATTTGAATATAAAAAATAATAATAACATTCCTAAATTATTTTTATGTTATATTATTTTTAGCGGTTTATTATTGTTTAAATTAAATTAAGGAAATAATATAGACTACAATAATATTGATTTTGTTTTTGTAAACTAATTATATTTTAGAGATAAGCATCACTAATTTTTTCACTATTGATGTAATTTGAGGCTGAACTAGGATTTGAATATCAAGATAACCAACATCATTATAAATATGTTTTAGCCTATATTACTCCGATAATTTATATATGGTTCCATACCCGTATCCAATACGTATCGTATTGCCGTATTGGTATCCGTATCGTATCGTCTGATACCCGTATCATGTTAAAAATTGCCATATCGTTGTTTTACGTATCGTAGATCCAATACGATACCCGTTACCGTATCCATACAACATAGGTTTTAGTGAGATATATTTTACTGTTCAAATTAAATTAAAACAGTAATCTTGACCACAATAATACAGACTGGACAGGCCAATACATATCAAAATAGAAATATCAATTAGAATTTATATATATATATAATCTAAGATTTCAAAAATCATGCAAGTGGCTTTAGCCACCCCACCACTTTACTAGATCCGTTCTTGATAATTCAGGTGGTTTGCCACATTTGAATTATGAACTCAGCGTCATGAAACAATTTCATTATTAATTAGATTGTTTTATTTTATTCTTTTAAAAGGTGCTCAATCTCCACGATGTAACTCTCCAATTATATCCTAAGGTTTCAACAAATTATATCTGAAATTTGTTAATTGTAACACAACTATGCACGGGGTAAATTTAAAGAGAATGCAGGAATAATTCGAGAAAATTGTAAATTCCGTGTAATTTTTGTTATATTTAATTAATTTTTTATAGTTCGTCCCTAATGAACATTTGTTTAATTAAAGCAATAAATATGTCATATTATAAAATATTATTTTTTATTAAATTCAGTCTCCACTGTAATATATTTCTGATTCCGTCCCTATAACTATGTCCTTACACATTAAACTCCCAATAGATATTATTCTAACTAGGACAACTTGGTTTTCAAAATTAAATAAGGTCTAGTAAACTTATACGGACCTTGCTTTCTCGAGAAAAAAAAATAGAAACTTATATAGACCTTGAAAATTTTAATAATTACATGGAGGGACAATTTTCAGTATAGGAATCCGAATTTGCTGAAATCTTAGATCAGTTACTGTTCACCTTGAAATCCCTGCAATCCGAATCCAGCCGTTGAACTATTCCGAGATGCGTACAGGGAAAAACTAGTTGTTTCGAGATGCGTTCTCGAAAAAAATTCAATAGCTGGATTCGAATTGCAGGGATTTCAGGAGTACTAGCTGTTAATTGGTTTCGGAATTTCAGCTGATTTATTTCCTCAGTATAGGGCCAAAAGTTCTCCATAAATTTAACAATAGAACGTCTTTACGGCAAATTATAGTTTTATTTTATTTTTCATGATGTGAGATATGATTTTACAAATAGATATTCTTTCTTAGGCATGGAAATCATGCAATTATGTAAAAAGAAGTACATGTTTCAAATTTTGAAAGCTATTTTTTTTTTTTTTTTTTGTAAGCCACGTACAAAACTACTAAAATTGACTTTTTTTTTTGTCTTTTTATTTTCTTTGCTCAACCTCAAATTCAGGGGTGGAGCCAGTAGGGTTCACGGGAAGACACTTACCTACATTTGACTCAATTTTTTTTTTTTCAAAATATATTTCTTTTCCCACTTTTTTGGTAAAAAAAAAATACAAACATTTGCATGTGTTTAGAATAATATTACAATTATATCATAGTCTGAAAAAAGAAAATATATTTCTTTTCTTATTTTTTTCGTTTTATATTATTTGCTCAACATGCGCATATGCTCTTGTATTTCCATGAACCTTCACTATAAAATAATATAAATAGAATAAACAAAACATTTTTAAGAGCCAGCCCAAGAAAATAATATGTCAAACTATAAAATAATATAAACTGAATCAAGAAAACATTTTCATGCGCATTTGCTCCAGTATTTCTTTGAATCTTCACGGTAAAATAATATAAACAAAACATTTCCAAGGGCCCACCCATGGAAATAATATGTCAAACTATAAAATAATATAAACTGAATCAATAAAATATTTCCATGCGCATTTGCTCTAGTAGTTTCATGAACCTTCACTATAAAATAATATAAACAGAATAAACAAAACATTCCAAGGGAAAGCCCATGGAAATAATATGTCCGACTTCTTCAGACTTATTTCCATGCGATGGGGTGAAGTATTTCCATGCACCTTCAATAAAATATAATATTTGATCTGTTTGGCGGGTCGTGGGTCATGCAAAACTATTTCTAATGACGGATAGGATACATTTCCATGGGAGTACAAGAGAAATTTCCATACGCTACTTTTTTCCATGGGACGACCCTTGAAAATGGTTTACGGATTCAGAAACGCCGATTTTAATTCCATTGACCCTTCACATGCATGGAAATGCCTTTCTAGAGTGTCCACAATCTCCACCATTTTTATTTATTTGTATATAGTATATCATACATGAGGATGACATCCAAAAGTTAGCTCATTTATTTTTCATGGTTTGCCAATTCTCTATTATTGCTCGAAAATATTGTCGACCACTAAATTGACATTTTCTAAATGACAAGTAATTGAGCGTCGTTGTCGTGTACAATGACTACAATATTAAAATAATGCATAGTGGTGTGTCCAAAATCCAATTATGAATGCTCCATTCAATAAGGCAAATTGTGTAAAGCTCATGCACTTATGATACAAAACAATGCCTCTCTTAAGTAATTAATACATGCATGGCAAATGGTTATAGATTTATCATAGAACACTATATATAGATAAATTGTATATTTGGAAGAGCAAGGACTTGATTATTCACATGCTAATTGAATTATAAAATTATAGTCATCACTAAAAATTGTAAATACTACATTTATTGCGTATATATATACTTACTAAAAAAAGACATCATAACAAAATCCATATTATAGACATAAATAATGTCTAATATTAATAGCATAAAGCATTTCAAATATTTTTTTTTTAAAATATAAGCATTTCTAATATTAATATGGAAAAAAATTATAGGATTCACAATTTTTAAAATCTTTGAGAAACTGATTTTTTAAATCTATAAGTTATGGGCTATATATTTTAACAAATATTTACTCCATCTTCTTACTACTATTTTACTTCTCGTTTAGGGCTTAAGTGTGGAGTAAGGAGTTTACTCCACCACCAAACATGACCGTAGAGTGTAATTTCATTTATAAGGAGTGGAAAGCATTTTTGCATGCAAAAATTACAAAAAAATTAATTTATAAAAAAAAAATTTATAGAAGAGGCTTGACCCAAGAAAAGTATTTTTTATTTATATATGATTTTATAAAAAAAAACATAAAATATGTTTATAATTCAATAAATTTTGCATCATTTGAAATATTTTCTTACTCTCCCTTTTCTCTCATCTGATGACCCATTATCCACTTCTATATAAAGATAGTCAAATGTCAAATTGCACATAGTTTTCAATCACATAATAAACTCTATTATTGCACATATAATGGGCCCACCAGTGATCAGTTAAAAGTACACTCTTTCTAGGACCTAAATATAATAATTCCAATTGTCTACCACTACAAATAATGCACACAGAAAGAGACTGAACAAGTAAATCATGCATATAGGTCAAACTATAGCTAATTTGTTATTTTCTTTTTTTTTTTCCTTTTTTACATTGTTTTGGAAGTGATTTAAGTCTGCTAATTTTCTAAAAATATACATGTATTGAAATATATAGATCATGTATGTTAGAATATATTCTTCAATAAGGAAGAAGATATATTGATAACTTGATTTGATAGCTTTGATAGCCGGTGTCAAAATTTATCAACATTTGGTTCGGTTCAACCGAACAAACCGAAGTTTAAATCGGTTTAATCGGTTCGGTTTTAGATCGGTTTGAAATTTTAATTCGGTCGGTTCAGTTCGGTTTTCAAAATTCGGTTCAAACTGCGGTTCAGTAAAAAAAGTTCGGTTTAACCCGAACCGACCGGTTGAACACCCCTAAACTCGACCTCAGAGTTTTCTATAAAGAAAAAAAAAGATTGCCAATACCAAAATTAAAAATTCAATTTGTCATTTTAAGTTTAGAATTTAAGAAACATTTTATTGTGGATATTAAGCTTCTAATTTTTAAAATTGCTCAATATATACTAACCCTCCAACTATAAATTATATGAAATTTGATATAATCTCTCAAAATCAATTAGATCCTATCTAAAATTATCTTTCAATTAATTAGAATAACACCATCCAAATTGTCATAAAAACTTGTTGTAAATATAAAATATTTCAGTTTTTAGTATCTTTGATCAATAACTTATTACTGATATTGAACTTTGATTTAACTTTTTTTATAAGTACATCACTAATTTGTTTTAACTTTGTGATTTGCTTTAAATATCAAAACTAAGGGCCCGTTCAGAAAAATTACTGTTCACGTGGGAAAAAAAATTGACTCAGAGCTAATATTTTTTTTCCCACGTGAACAGTAAAAAATTAGTTCTATTTTACCCATTCCCGTGCCCATTCCCTTTGGCCGAACAGGGCCTAAAGGTGGCGCCCATTAGGAGTACATGTTTGCATCTCCTTCATTTGTTGGGAAAGTATATATGTGTGCTGTATTAACGACAAAAATGTACTACACAATTGTCTCTTAACAAATTGTTTCTGTAAAATAAATTCAACTTTAACATTTCTTCTAGCAGTAGTGAATCTTGGTATCAAAATATCAGATTTTAAGACTATGATCATTATAACATAAAAAAAATTAAAAAAAAAGCTTTAGGGTCCAAACTGATAAACTAATTTTTTTCATGCATTATTGCTAAAATAAACGAGGAGATCATGCGTTCACTTTAACAGACACTGACATTTGTTTGTCTCTTACATACACAAGTAATTAATTTTTAGAAATTCTCTATCTATATAAAAAAAAAAACCAACATCTCAATCTATAGTTTTCATCATTATAATTTAATTATTAACTCAATTACTCTTAAGAGGTGACAAGAACCATCCTTAATTTGGTCTAATAACTAAAAGTTAATATTTTTTGTGTGAGAGGTTGTAGATTTGAAATTTGGGATGTAATCATTTATTATATTTAAATGAGAGAAACAGAGTAGATCTGATGTCCATTAGACTCAAAATTAGATTTGATGGGCAACGCTTCCGTCTGATTCGCTTCAAGATACATGTGTAGTTGATCCGTACTAATATTGAAACCGGACACACAAAGCGGGTCGGACAGAAGCGCTGCTCATCAAATCCAAATTAAATCCGATGAACATGGCTATGACCTAGTTTGCTTCCTTAAATGAGAGAGGTTTAATTGCCTGAATCTTTTATCTTAAAAAAAAAAAAAATTTGAGACATGATATTTGGAGATGCGTAGCAAAGCCAATGGAAAATCAACTAGTGCTCCACCTCCATGCCATGTGCTCTGTTTTGTTTTTGTACAACATAAATGCTGTTGACAAAATAAATGCTGTTGAAAAAAAGAACAACCAAATGCATTATTGCACTTGTTTAGTTATAGATGGGGATTTGTGGAGCCCATTATCTCCATGTTGCTTTAGTTTTGTATGATATTGTTACTTTGTTATCTCTTTACGTAATTTCTACATATAATATCCATCCATTCTAGAATCTGTACTTTTATACTTCAAAAGCAATGCTTGTGTACAATTTATTATTTATTTATTTTTAGAAAAAGTTGAAGGTTCTATTTTCATGATTCTTGTATAGCTACTCAACTATTTTTTTTTAAATAAAGATATATGACAAGTCTTTTTTGAGTTTTGAGCTTACAACCTCTCATAAAATTACAATTTATTTTTGTAAAATAAAAATATTATAATTAATTTTGATCAACTGATCAACTAAGAATAAAATTATAAAATAAAAATATTATAATTAATTTTTCTAATTTTATGTTTGTTTTGCAAATTGTGAGGGCAATTTATGATGATAATAGACGTGCATGTTATAATTTATAAGTCATGGTCAAAAATAAAATATACAAAATTGTAAGTTCTATGTTTTAATATTTTATTATATCCAATGCGACAAGAACAATCCGATTCTGATAATATAATTTATAGGAAAAATTGGTTATTTGCCACTCCAAAACCTTCTAATTTTAAAAATGCCATCCCGAAATTTGAAATTGTAAAAATACCACTCTAAACTTCATTAATTTCTAATTTTGCCATTTATATTGTATTCTTATGCTTTTTTTATTAAAAATTAACTGAAAAATACTGTTTTGGCAAATAACCTTGAAATTGTATGAAGGGTATAATCGGAAATACAGAAATACGTATACCAAAACAGTATTTTTTTAGTTAATTTTTAATAAAAATAACATAAGAATACAGTATAAATGGCAAAATTAGAAATTAATGAAGTTTAGAGTGGCATTTTTACAATTTCAAATTTTGGAATGGCATTTTTTAGAATTAGAAGGTTTTGGAGTGGCAAATAACCAATTTTCCCTAATTTATATTAGTAGATAATGACATGCCTCTTGTCATCATTTTTATTATGATAATTATTGGAGTTAGTCTCACTTTTTAACATTGAAGAAAATATAGCCACCCAAAAAGGAGAAAAAGTTTGGCACAGCTGCTTCTCTTTTGACCGTAGCAACTTTTTCCAACTACATTTTTAAGACCAAATTTATCATCATCTTGCAAAAATAGAATTTGTTACAAAAACCTCAGAACAATAATTGGTTTTGAATATTGAATTGTTGTCTTGTACTAAGTGGCAGAGCCACATTTAATCAGAAGTAGACAATTGTCTACTTAAAAACTGGGTATAGCCGTGTAGGTTTATGTATAATTAGATTGTTGTTTATCTCTAGAGAAAATTTTGCCTGCTCTTGCACATCTCATAGTCCGAATTAGTTAATTCACAGTAGTTTGTAGCTGACTATGCGTACTAGTAAATATTTTGTCTTACCTTGTTGAAAATTCTGACTACGCCCCTACTTGTACTAGTTAAGTTTTAGATTGTGAATTTTTATTTAACAGGAGCACAAGGTAATTATGCTAAATTGGTAATTTTAATAAAATTTTATAGTCCATCGCTCTATTAATGAAGCAATTAGTTTAATTAAAGCAATATTTATGCCTCGCTCTAAAATATATGTTGTTCAATATTATTTTTAGGGAGGGCCTAGCTTTCTCTTATTATTCATCCCCCATTTTTTCCCCCAACTGAAAATAAGTAGGAAATCACAATATTACAGTTAATAACTGCTGAAATTAGTAGGGGACCACAACTGCCTTCACAGTATTACCGGCGGACATATTGCGCAAAAATATTCACACTTGACCTAGGTAGTATTCATCCATGTAAATAAAAGTATTCATCTTTGAGAAATAATTATATAAGGAAACATTACCACCCATCTTTTACACGTTTTTAGAAGTGGTTTTTTTTTCCTACGTTCACTCTAACTAATATTTCTGTCGATCTGTGCGAAATTTTTCAAATCTAAAATCACGAAAGTCTTCTACACAATTTTCTTTTTCAAATGAGATCCATGATGACATACTTTCGAGGTGTCCGTTACGCAAGTATTCACACCTCGTACGCAAGTATTCATCCTCGTCATGTAAGTGTAAAGAGTACATGAAGGTATGGTGGGACCGCACAACCGCGACTTCAGATAAGTAGGGGATCACAGTAATATGCGGAGATAAGTGGTGAAATTAGTAGGGGGACGATTTGCGAAAAAATATTCACACTTAACACGAGTTGTATTCATTCATATAAATAAAAGTACTCATCTTTGAGAAAGAATTATATATGGAAATATAACGACATTAAGAGCATTAATTACGCGGAGATAGTATGGTACCACAACTGCCGTCCACTAAAAACAAAAGAAAACGCGTAATTAAGTGGGGGACCGCACAACCGCCATCACTACTACCGTGGGGACCGCATAACCGTCACCGCAAGTGAAAATAACATCAAGTATTCATCTATAATACATGAAGTATTCACATGTGATACATCAAGTATTCACATGTGATACATCAAGTATTCACCCTGATATATCAAGTATTTTTTAAAAAAAAACTGGACATATCACACTCATCTTTTACACGTTTTTAGAGGTAGTTTTTTTTTTCTCCGTTCAATCTAACTAATATTTCTGACGATCTGTGAGGAGTTTTGCAAATCTAAAATCACGAACGTCTTGTACATAATTTTCTCTTTAAAATGAGATCCATGATGACATACTTTCGAGTTATCCGTTGCACAAGTATTCACCCTCGTCATGCAAGTATTCATCTATTATTGAACAAGTATTCATCCTCGTCGTGTGAGGCGGAGGCGGAGAAGGAGAGGGAGAGGCGAAGGTGGGAGAGGCGGGCGGAGGCGGAGGTGGAAGGGGGAGGTCGAGGTGGAAGAGGGAGAGGGAGGGAGAGAAGTTAGTTAGTTGGAGAAAATATAGAGGAAGAAATCAAGGGGACATATAATTACCCTTATTTTTATCAAACTCAGCTTCTGGAATAATAAATTTCTGATTCAGTTTTTGGATCTCCAGCACACATGCACCCAAAAAAGCAAACACAAAGAAGGTACCTAAAAAAAAAAAATCAATTTTAGAAAAATACAATAAGAATTAAATCCTTATTTTATATTGTTTATGGTGTTAATGAAATTGAAAACGCTAAAGAAATTATTTATTGATTTATCATTTTGTTGGTGGTTGTTTTTAGTCATTATGATGTAATGAATTAATGATAGGTGCACTATTTAATTGACTCGTTACACACTCTATATAGACTGATTGACACAGAAGACTTGTTTTATCCATCTGTCTTATCTTATCTAATGAGCCCATATCATTTTTCTAGAACAAAATGCAATCAATGATCCTATCATCTCTCTCTCTCTCTCTCTCTATCTCTCTCTCTCCTCTTATCACGGTGGTTGGTGAAGGTGGATTCCCTAAAAATAATGTTAAAAGCAACAATTAGATAAGAGCATTCTTAGATGGCCCAACTTGCAACCCTTTCGGCTTTGGCATCTTAATAAAATATTTATTGATTTATCGTGAAAGAAAAAAAAAAAAATATGAGTGAGGGTATGGTACTATGCATAGTGCATATTAGTCCCTACTATGAATTAATATTTCTGTTTTTTAAAGTTTAACTACTAGTCAATCTGAATCGTTTAACATAATCTCCATATGAAAATGTACTTGTAGATCAAAATTTATATATATATATTTTTTTTTTAAACTATTTTTTTAGACAAGTAGAAAATCACTTGATCTGAAAATTCTAGACCAACAAAATTAGTGATTTTCTACCTATTTAAAAAATTAGTAAAAATATTCTAAAAAATGTAAAATTTATTATACAAATACATTTTCATACTAAGATCATGTTAAACAGTTCAATTCAACTTTTTAGGCTTTGAAATAGGAAATATTAATCACACAGAAGAATTCATGCTATGCATAATACTATAGATACACTCTAAAAGTATTGTCAATATGAAATGAAAAATCCCACAAGGGATAATATTTTATAACCCATAATGTAGTTACGTGTTTTTCTTGACTTATCAAAAATTTAAATGATTCCCTTTATGCGGTCATTATCAACCTTTACTTGTGTATATAAAATACCATCCGTATATCTTGCTAAAATTTTATGCCAAACATATTAATATTATTTTAAGGCATTTGCTTCGGTGGACATAAGGATCTATTTGTAAAATGAACATATTTTTATTTTCAAAGTTCAAACAGTCGATCCGACCGTTCAACATTATCTCCATATTAAAATGTACTTGGAGGTCAAATTTTACATTTTTTTGAATGTTTTTACTATTTATTAAGTATTTTACAAAATTCAATGGTCTGAATTTGACTAGTTTTTGTAAAATACTTAATAAATAGTAAAAAAATTCAAAAAAAAAATGTAAATTTTGACCTCCAAGTACATTTTAATATGGAGATAATGTTGAACGGTCGGATCGACTGTTTGAAACTTTGAAAATAAAAATATGTCATTTTACAAATAGGTCCTTATGTCCATAGAAGCATCACTCTTATTTTAAATAAGGGGGGTCCATTATTTCCACATTTAATTTTTTAATATTTTTTGTTGGAGCCCTTATGCTTCTTGTATAGAAAAATAAAATTTGTGACTTTTATAGGGATTGAATTTGAATTTTCCATTACTTATTTTTTCTATTATCTCACAATAACAGATGTCAAAACAAAAAATGATTGTAGATATCTGCAATCCATAGAAATTGTATGGAATCTAAATTAGTCTTACAATGAAGCCTGATCATAAAAAGACAACTAATGTGAATCACCCTATCACAAGAAATAGTTATAAACTATATATATGTGAAACCGGTTACAACTTGGGACGGTTATAACTTGGGATGGTCCCATGTTAGTTTATTAGTTTGATCAACTGAGCTAAGCAATGACTATATGGACAACTTAAAGAAGAAATGTTAGAACACCAACTTCATGTACCCCAATCTGTCTCCAGGGATTAATTTCTCATTTGGGAAATTATTTCAACATTTTTTTTCTTTTTGGTATTAAATTTGTCTCTTTCAATTTTTTAAATAACACATTTTTTTTCATGAATTTCTGTTATTTTTAATTGCAATCCCTATCCTAAAATTTTTATTGAAGATGAGGGGTTCTGATGGATATCTGAGACCGTAATATGTCTGATGTCTAATCTAAACCGTTCAATTCGCGTTGTATTTGCATGAATGATTTAAATTTACGGAACAATAAAATTAGTAAAGATATAAATCTGTTTGCACGAATCTCGACATCGATCTGTAACTCCTATCTAATTTTCTCCCTTATCTTTCCTCCTCTTCCTCCACTAATTTTCTTCAATGTAATCATAATCTCAAATTTCATCACTGTCATTTGATTTGGTTGTGATGATTTGGTTTCATGACTAGAATTTGGACAAAGATATTGAAAATTTCAAAATATCTCAAAATAAAGTATAATTGACCAAATAACCATGTTGATCATGTCTGATGCCGATTGGATTTCATTTTCGTTAAGCAACTATGGATTTTAAATATTTTTTTGTCAAAAAAAAAATAATAAAAAGTAAAATCTTTGAAGAATATTTGACGATATGCTGTTTCTATGCTTTCTTAATTGGTAAGACTGTAATCTAATTATAAATTAGGAAATAACATATCACAAGACTAGATAACATTATATGAATTTTAAATACATGGATTCTGATAATTGTTCCTGCACTCTCATCCCCTCATTATTCCTCACTTAACTTCCATAACTATTATGGGGGCACCACAAAAACTCCAGTACTAATTTTTTTTTTTTTCTAAAATATTAATACTTATGCACGGAAGTATTAGATACCTATAAGGTAATACAATTTTTACATAAATAATTGTCTCTCCAACTATATGGGGGACCACTCAAACTACATGGGAGGAATCATACACGTTTTTAGAGGTGATTTTTTTTTCTTCGTTCAATCTCGTTCACATTTCTAACGATTTATGAGGAATTTTGCGAATCTAAAACCACGAACGTTTTCTACGCAATTTTATCTTTCAAATGAGATCTATGATGACGTACTTTCAGGCTCGTTGTCACACAAATATTTATACCTCAGTCGTGCAAGTATTTATACTTATACGTGTAAGTATTTTTTACATATGACACTGGCTGACATATGAAAATATTAATATCAAGTATTACAAGTATTTATACATATGCACTGAAGTATTTATACTTATGCGGTCAACTATTTTTGTTAGAGAAAGATTGACGCATAGACGATTGGGGGAGGTTGATGCAGGGATGTGGGGATGCAGGGTTCCACTACTTCATTAGAGGAAGGTTGATGCGGGGACCATTGAGAGACTGAAAAAGGGGGTAGTCATATCAATTTACGCATGCAAATATTAATATCTTAGTTTACAAGTATTAATTTATTATCTTTCAAGTATTTATACCTATAAAGGTTGAGTGTGGGGACTATATAATTAGTGGGGACCATAGTACAATTTTCCTCTAATGTTGCTGCGGGGATAGAAGGAGGGACAGAGTGTGAGGAGTAATATAATTATTCTAAATACATTGTATCTAAACTGAGTCCTAAATTATAGAAAAGGACATTTGCTTCATGGATAACAATTTGAGTATAAAAAAAATAGTTTTTTTTTTTTTATTTCCTCCTCAATTTGACATGCAGCTATTATTTTTCCTTAATATTAAGGTAGCAATAAATGCAGTGATGATAAGAGTAATTAAAAGTACCTGAATTTTCTTTCTTAATGTACAAGTTATGGGCTATATTTCTAATTTTTTTTAAACGATAGCGAATACAAAAATATTATGTAATTCAAAATAAATTTAACATGATGTCCATTCTAGAAATTGAATAAATTTTGCATCATTATAATTTTTTTTAAAACTCTCCCTTGTCTGATGACCCATTATCCACTTCTATGCAATGATAACATAAATGCCACATGCCAAATTGCACATAGTTTTCAATCACATTATAAGCTCTATTATTGCATTATATAATGGTCACAATGGGGGTAAGTTAAAAGGGACACGCTTTCTCCGCCCTAATTTAATCCCAATTATTCACCACCACAAATAATGCACCTGAAAATCAAATTTATTTTAGTGGAAAAATAATGTCTTTCGTGTGAGAAGTCGCAGGTTAGAAATT